>JAHRHZ010000218.1:8055125-8148827 GCA_024137785.1 Ginglymostoma cirratum
GCCTGAAACATCAGCTTTCCTGCTCCTCAGATGCTGCTTGGCCTGCTATGTTCATCTAGATCTACACCTTTATACAGTATGCTCAGCTTTTATTAAAAGAATCATAGAATCCCTACAGTGTGGAAGCAACCTTCTGGCCCACTGAGTCCATTACTACCCCTCTGAAGAGCATCCCATCATGACCTATCTCGCTACCATATCATGCTGCATTTACCATGGCTAATCCACCTAGCCTGCACACTATGGGCAATTTAGCATGGGCAATGCACATAACCTACACATCTTTGGACTGCGGGAGGAAATTAGAGCATCTGGAGGAAACCCATGGAGACAAGAGGAGAATGTGCAAACTCTGCACAAACAATCGCCTGAATTTAGAATCAAACCTGGGTTCCTGGCACTGTGAGGCAGCAGTGCTAACCACTGAGCCACCGTGCCACCTAATAGGGGCAAGGAGGTGATGTTAAATTTGTAAAAATCATTACGCCTCAGCCGTAATATTGAGTTCAGTTCTGGGTGACACTTTACAGGAAGGATGTGAATGTATTGGAGAGGAGTGAGTTACAACTTTTTCGCACAGAGGGTGGTGTGTGCATGGAATGAGCTGCCAGAGGAAATGGTGGAGGTGTTACAGTTACAACATTTAAAAGGCTCCATGGGTAAATGAATAGGAAGGGTTTAGAGAAATATGGCAAAAGCTCGCAAATAGGACTAGATTAATTATGTTACTGGAAAAGCTCAGCAGGTCTGGCAGCATCTGTGAAGGAGAAAACAGAGTTAACGTTTCGGGTCCAGTGACCTTTCCTCAAAACAGTTCTTTTCCAGCAACTTTATTTTTGCTCCTGATTTACAGCATCTGCAGTTCTTTCGGTTTTTGTTTAGATTAATTATGTGGTCGGCATGGACAACTTGGATCAAAGAGTCCATTTCCATGCTATACATCTCTATGACTCTACGACAAGAATGCTTCCAGAGATGAGAAATTTTAGGCATGAGGGTAGACTGAAGAAGTTGGGACTGTTTTCCTTGGAGAGAAGAAGGCTAAGAGAAGATTTGATAGAGATTTTGAAAATCATTAGCAGATTAGATAAACTAGATTGGGAGAAATTTGTAAAACTTGCTTGTAAAACACTCAAGAACCAGACAGCACAGATTAAAGTGGTTTGCAAAAGGAGCAAATGTGTTGTGACAAAAAAAAAATTTTCATTCGGTGAGAGTTGGGTCTTGTATATGACTGCCTGGAAGTGTGGGAAAGGTAGGTTCAGTTGAGGCATTTAAGATGGTATTGGATGAGTATTTGGATAAAGATAATCTGCAAGGGTATGGGGAAACAAACAGGCATTTGTCAGTGGGTAATGATGCTCATTTGAAGAGCCAGTGCAGACATGATGGAATGAACAGCTTTCTTTCTGACTATAACACTTCTGTGATTGTGAGATTGTAATTGGTCTTAAATGATTTCCAACAATGTTTGCAAAGCTTGATTTCATACAATGACATAAATAAGGCAACTTTTCCATAAAGATAAGCATCCACATTTATATTTTGCGTGAAATAATTATTTTAATTGTGAAAAAGATTTTGTGTGGCGCATGCGTTTATAGGGATTAACAGCAATGGTATTAAGAAGTTGTGAAAATTAATAGTTTACAAACCGGTTACTGAGTCTCTCAAAGTACAATATGTATTGGATACATGACCAAATCACATTTGAAGGAAGTGGGCATCTTAATACCATGCAGTCTTGAGGACTGATTGAGAGAAGATACTTTTTCTATTCCTTTTTTGTAAATAGACAAAACTAATATCTGCTTGTATGTTACCCACATCTGCATGTTCACCCTGGCATTTTTGTTCATTGTGTTATGGAAGGAACGTGTATATTTAGAAGTTTGAGGCTAAGGCCTCTTTTGTTGTGTAGTTTAATGTAACATTTCGAGTTTGGGTATAAGGAAAAGCAGTGTCAAGAACTGACTTCAGAATTAGACTTCAAAGTAGCGCCATTTATTATTTTTAATATTAAATACTGCTTTACATGGCAATGTATAGACACCAGGCTCTGACATAAATATTTACATTAGGTGAAGACTGATATTTCTTTCTGGTGTTTTCATGTCTATGAATTGAATCTTGCAGTCTAGATATTTGTTATTTGGTGATGCTCTTCCAAAGTATTCTAACCCGACCCATTCTGTGCCATTTATACATAGCAATATGCAACTTTGTGACATCATTACAAAGTTGCTCCAGGGCCATGGAGCCCTGTTTCTAGAACTGTTCCAATATTTTCTGAGAAGCGTAATATTTTTCTGTTCTTTCAAGTAGAAATGCTAACATGTTAAAGGATTACTTTCACTTTATGGAGAGCTTTTGGGACTACTCTGAACATTTTGTAGATTTTCCACTAGATAAGCTTGCAATGCTCCAAAAATGTTTCAGTTATGATTTAAGATTGGCAAAAGGGATTTGCAATTTATAGACTTCATGCTGTCGTCAGATCAGGTGTGAGTGTTTCTGTTTGTAAACTTAATGGAACTGCTTTGCAGTACTTTTTACCAGGGGCAATACCTCTGTAACAATGGGAGACAACTGCTTGATACTGGTCCTATTGAACATAATGGTCTAGATCTGGAAACAAACAATTGTAACAGACTGATGTCTATTTGCTGCAGCTATCCAGACCGATAGCTATTCCTGCATGGACTCTACATTTTCGATCATTTACTGGTGAGAGGTTAGTTTAAAAATTGATACATTCAAAGAATTTACATATAGATCTTATATATATAATAAACATCTTAGTTTTCATATTATATTTCCTCAGACGTTTCTAGTGGAATGATGTCGTCATCCTTACAGAGTATAATTGATTTAATTTCAACTCTGATTAACTTGGTCTGTAGCATGTCTCTAAACTTTAATTTCAATTTACCTTCTCTTGTAGTGCACGCTTAATGTACAATTTATTTTTGCATCTAGAGGAAGAGTATCCTATGAATCCTGTCTTTCTAAAGGGGTGGGTTATAGATCCAAGTTTTAATTTTCTTTCCTATAGTTATTGGCTGCCCTTTAGGGTTAAAAAATTAACTTAGAAGTAGAATTAGGTTTTATTGTCACATTGTACTCAAGTACAGGGACACAGAAAAACAGTGAAAAGTTGCCATTCACAGCGCCATCTTCGGTACAAGGTACCTAGGTACAAAATCTTAGGTAGAAGTAGAAAAATAAAGAAAAAGTTAACTTACCACAATAACAGAGGCCGACATCTGCTTGGAAAACTGAAGTAAATAATATTCAACTTAAAAATTAATGGAGGAAGCTAGAAAACGGTACCCATTCTTCATTTGCTGTGTGGTAACCTAAGGATCTAAAAGAACAGACAGTTTGATTGTACAGTCTGCCCTTTGGTGTAAAAGATAATGCTCATCTCAAGAATGTGTGCCATTAAAGTTTAAACCACTCAGAAAATTATGTAGGTGACAGTCAGCTGCTCAGTCTACCAAAGAGCCCACCACTTTAAACAGCCACAACTTCACCATGTGCTGGCCTTACTCAGCATAATGTGGCACTAACTCACATGAAGGCCCTTTTGCTAGTGATATATAACAAGAGCAGGGAGTCCTTGCATGTAAACTCACAAGCAAAACAATGATGCTGGAAATCTGAAATAAAAACAGAAAACACCTCCTTTCAAGCTGCAACAGATGAAATGAATAACAGATAAAATGCGTAACTCCTCACAGTTCACAGTGTACTGACGTACCAACAAGGTGAGTGAGCCTCTCCACCCCAAGAATCATGTTTCCATCTCCATATCTTTTGGCAGGGCAAAGACAAATGAGACAACATGAGGTTTTGCCAGTGTTAGAAATGCGAGTGGTTAAAGAATCTCCAGCTTCTCATGGCTGTCAGAAGCCTTTTAAAAGAGTACACTTTTAAAAGAGTACATGGTGTGTCAATGCACTACGCTTCATAGGAGCAGTTTACTGCCTAGTCTTGTGTAGTATCTATCTTGCATCAAAAGAGATTGTGCGTTAGTAAGAATCTTCTGAGATGATTGGGCATTATGACTTTCATGGTGAATAGATCCAATTGTGTGTGAGATGTGAGTTGCAATTGTAGTGCTTTTAATAGCCCTGGTTGAGAGGATGAAATGAAGACTGTCAGATGAAATTTATTGCACTAATTCGAGCAGAATATATGGTGATGGGTAGAGATTAATGTTAATGTTGTAATTAATGAAGCTGGGATGCCACCTCTGTGATGAGACGGCATTTGAACAGTGTTCTTACCTTGACAACTTTTGTCAAATCATAAAACTTCTTATAACAATGTTTCCATGACCTTGGAGAAATAATATTTGTATTTACTACGTTAGTAGTATCTAATTGCCTCATCATCAACCTTGAGAGCTTCAAGCTTGCAGGAGGATTACATGATATTTATTCCTTGCCTCTTCTCACCCCAAGGCCTCCTTGGTTAAAGAACTTTGATGCTTGTCCTTTCCCAATTTCAACAATAAGTAGCAGATCAGTTCTTCCACTCAATATATGTCACCCATTTAAGACATGAAGGGTCTCTGAAGACCAGGCTTTCCCATATCAAGCATTTAGCCATTACTGATGTAAGCACTAAAGAAGTGAATCTGTAACATGGTTTCCTTTTTGCAGTTTGAGTCATGTAGGTATTCCCATAGAGCCATGCAGCATCCTGAATTAGAAATATATCACTGTTCATTCACTATCATAGATCAAAATCCTGGAAATCCCTACCTGTGACAGCACTGTAGGTGCACCAACATCAAGTGGAATGCAATGATTCAAGACAGCATCTCACCACCACTTTCTCAAGGGTATTTAGAGATGGGCAATCAGCTAGCACAGCCCACATCTCTGAAATGAATTTCAAAAAATCAACTCAACTGGGAAAAACTGCACATATGAGGTGACTTGTGGTGCATTGTACATAATGAACATTGGTGGTGGTGTGATGTACAGTATATGAGATAAACTCAAATAGGACAGTTTACACTCCTGAGCTGATGTGACCAATGATTCACCCTGTTTCACTGTTCTACTAAGTACAGACTTATCACACACAGTTGAGATGAATTAATTTGCATTTTTCTTGCTTATGTTACAAGCTAATAGTTTTATCTGGAAAATATTTTTAACCATGTCCATTCCTAATTTTGTAGTTATTTGTTGAACAGGAAGAGGAGAAGGATCAGCAGGCAGCCCAGGAAATCATATATTTATGTGGCATTGCTTGAGCTCCAGATGCTCTTGCATGAGTCTGAAGGTTAAATGGCTCTACAAGGCTCATTCTCAATTTAGCAAAGAGTTAATGTGGGAAATTCGCTGGAAAATACTCATTACAGAATGCTCTGTAATCCAGGGAAACTCTTGTAGTATTGCAGAGAGTGGCATTGAACTTTGCAAATAATCAGAGATCCTTTGGAGGTTCTTCACACACAGCTCATCCTTTCCTTTCTTTTGACTTTTAAATCACATCATATCAGTTTCTCATGACTCAGATAAACCTGTTTGGTTTGATGACTACAAATGATAATGTCAGATAGCCCTGACAGTATAAACTATTGGAGGTTTTGTACTGAATGTTGCTTCCTCTTTACACTATATTTCTTGTCTGTAATGATTTTTTCATGCAGTATGAATAATGAATGAATGTATTTCAATTTTTCTTCACATAAGTTCATGCAGAGCTCTCCTTAAAATTAAGACACAAAAAGGAACACTATTTCTTAACTGACTATTAACAGTTGTTTGGTTGATACAGGCTACCTGTGGTATTGGTCTTCTCAAATTTCCATCACATTAAACAATGGCTGAATAATTTTCACTGTTGGTGTCATCCTCTGGCCTGTCCTTGGGAAATGCGTGAAATCATTCCATGCATGGGAAAGAACGATTGATATTGTTACTGTTAGGCTTCTGTGTTTGATAATTCTCATTATTCCTTTTGTAGAGTGCATGTGCAGTGAAGATGATGAGGTAGTAAAGAATGCTTGTATTGTAGAATGAACATGCATCATCACTCAAACCTTGGAGTTTGTGATTTGAGGGTAAATGTAGAGTTACTGAGTGAAATGTACTGTACTAGGATCCTACAGTCATCCCAACTACTGTTGCTGACCACATGAAGTAATTATCTGCATTGAGAGGAGCTCCGACTCTGTAGCCGCTGTATTGTTAGGTCTCTTGAAACCCATTCTCATGATATTCCATCTCCAGCATGTCTATTTTCAAGCACATTTAGTCATAAATATAGCCATATTTACATAAATGTCCATGCAGTTTCAGGCTTCCTCCTTCCTGCACCATTTTTATGCATGAATTGAACAGAAGAACATTAGAAATTGTTACGATCACAGGTCAGAACACCAAAATACTGTGGGTGCTCTTAGCTTTTAATTCCAATCTGTTTTTGTTAAAGAGGACTGCTACGGAGAAAAGAAGACATTGCAGATGAAAAATATTCTGTCTGGGACCAATGGGATATAATCCCTAAAGAACGTTCAAAAAGGCAGAACTGTGATCCCTTGTGAACACTCCCTGTTCAATATCGAGACAGGCCTGTGGATTTTGAATTCTCAAGGCATTTGAAAAGTATTTTGATGGGATAGGGTGAATAAACAAAGTCTTTTTCCTAGGGTTGGGAAGTCCAAAACTAGAGGCCATTGGTTTAAGGGGAGAGGGAAAGGATTTAAAAGGGACTTGAGGGGCAACTTTTTCACACAGAGGATAGTGTGTGTAGGGAACGAGCTGACAGAGAAGGTGATGGAGGTTGGTACAATTACATCATTTAAAAGGCATCTAGATGGGCACATGAATAGGAAGAGTTTAGAGGGATAGAGGCCAAATGCTAGCAAATTGGACTCGATCGGTATAGGATATCTGGTTGGTGTGATGAGTTGCTTTTGTAACTCCAAATGGGCTATACCTCTGTAGGGTTATGTAGTTTTGATTCCAAAGACCAGGTAGAGTCAGGATTATCTAATCGCATGATAAACCTCGATGACCTGCTTGTGTGTCTGGGAAATGTATGGAGATCAGCTGAAAGCTCTCTTGCAGAAAATTCAGTCAGCAGACCTAGTATTGAAGCTCTCAAAGGGTGAGCTCTTTAGGACCCAAGGTCATGTAATAGGTAAAAGATATGTATTGTCCAGGGCTGCAAGGGCAGTAACAATAGTACATTATCTCATTTCCACAACAAAATGGGGAATCATGACATTCTTAGTAATGTATGGGGTCTACTGAACTTTCTTTCCAATCACCTGCACAGTAGCCATATCACTGACAGCCCCAGTACCAAGAAAAAACAAAGGCTCTATGGACTGCTTTTGTAAAGCTGAAGGCCATTTTAACAAGTGAGCCTGTGCTGGCTGATCCAAACTTTGACCCAAGCATTTAAAGTAGCCAGCAATGTAAGTGACATTGAGGTAAGTGATATTCTCCTTCAGCAAGATGAAGAATAAGAGAGAGACTGATTGGATGCTTCTCTAAAAGACTGAACAAATATCAGAGACAATAATCCACTGGGGAGAAGGAAACATTTGGCTTACTATTGGCTCTCAGTTTTTGAGATATACATCTGAAGTGGATACTGAGAGGACACAATCTAAATTGAACACAATCTGTCAACTTTCATGAAAACGTTTAAGACGCAGAGGTCCAGGTTATTCTGTTGGAGTTTGTTCTTTCAACCGTACCAATAAAGATCATCCACAGTGCTGGAAATCAAGTAATTTATAAGTGCCCTGTGTTGATCTGTTTGTAGTAATGTTGAGTAACAACCCAAAGACACAAATGACCCTTTGAATAATCATGATGTGCTATTGTACAATAAACAACTTACTAACCAAAGGCGGCATTACATAAACTAAATGGTGTGTGTGTGTGTGTGTGTTGATAGGCTTGGTGCAGGGGTACTCCTCATGAAGTCTCAACTTCAGGCTGTTTTCTGTGGAGTTTGGTCTCTCTCTGTCTGTGGGTTCTCTTGTCTTAAATTGTTGTAAACCTTCTTTGCATCTTCCTTACCCCAACCACTGGAATTTTACTTGTCAGTTGTATAGTGCTTCCAATTGATTTATTTCCTGGGCCTATCATGCCGATTGTCCTGGAGTTAACATCTCTGTTCTCGTGTCCTATTCTACACAATAGGACACGATGGGTCCACCTCCTGGTGGGACTCTCTAGCTCCAAATGTAATGAGTTCTGTTGAAGTGTTGTTGCAATACAGTACTTCAGGAAATGTCATATTTTACAATTTGTTTCTAGTGAACTCATTGTCCTTCAGGAATGTGATCGGCGTTGTTCAGCAATGAGATTAACTCCTTGTTGGGTATTACACCTGCCCAAAACTTAGACACCTGCTTAATATTGAAGAGATAATATTGACCAAGGCTCAGTGAAGGAAAGTGGGGGCAAATTTCCTGTTTCATATATTCAGTTCCTTTTCACCCTTTGCGATGAAATGAGAATCGATCTCATTATATTTATCCACCAAGAGAATTGTCATGATCGCGAATAAGAACCTTAAAATACTTTAGACATTTTAGTTATAAATTTGAAAGTATGCTTTTCAAATAAGGACTATTACAGAGACAAAATAAATGCAGATGTGAAAAGATCTGTGTGGGTCCACAGGACACAATTGCTGTGATATTGAAGGAAGTTCAAACAAATTGGGCAATGACCTACTGTGACTACAAAGATAACAAGGGGGATGGTGAGTCTTTGCTCAACAGCAGCATCCCAGCGAATTCTGTCCCAAACTACAGAGACATTTTGTTTCTTTTTCTTGTAAAGAATATACATGGACAAGTGTTAAAAATCCAATTTGAGCTCTACAGGAGTGAACTAGTGGAACTGAACTAATGCATAGCAGCCAAGTTTCATGGTGTGACAGTTATAGACAAAGAACTATCCTCTAGTTATCCCTGTGTTATACTCATTTTGAGTGCTGCAAACCAATTAAAAAAACAAATCAACAACAAAAGGAATCTCTCTCACATTGACTGCTGGAATTCAGTCACAGTTGAAAGGAATCAGAACTGCAGAATCTCAACCAATTTGCAAAACTAAGGGGTGGTGAAACCAATTATTCAGTAACCAATGTCAAGACTGCTAGTGAACGCCACTGCAATGGCCACGATCTTAAATTATCTGCTCACCATGAGCAATTTAGAGACTGATCCCAAAATCTATATTCTTAACTTTTATCCATTTGAACACAACTCTTATTTATATTTTGTATGTATGTGTTACATTGTAAATTTTTCTCATGTTCAGTAATTTATAATCTCAGTCTTGTTATTGATGCAAGATAGATTGATTAAAAGACATTTAGAAGGCAAGTTGTTTTGAATTGGCAGTAAGATATCTAAGAGAGAAGGGAATCTTTTTAATTTAACCTTGGTGCAACCAGGTGAGGGTTGAGTGAAGAAAGTAAGGACGCCTGTTCAACCTCCCTCACCCAGGAGGTTTACAGTTTAGGGTATCCTGTCTGGAACGATAATAATTTGGGAAACCTTACAAAGTATGTTTTCATAGCAATAGAAACAAGGTTGGGCTATATGGCTCCTTAATTTTGCTCCACCTGTCAATAAGCTGCTGTATTCTTGACCTCAATTGTACTTTCCTGCCTGTTCACCAAAACCCTTGACTCCTCCTTAGTTCAGAAATCTATCTTAGCCTTGAGTGTATTCAACAGTCTAGACTATACAGCCCTCTGGAATAAAAAATTCTAAAGACCCAAAGCTCAAGACCCAATGAGTGAAGGAATTCTTCTTATAAGACCAAAAGCCACAGGAGCAGAAGTAGGCCACTCAGCCCATTTGGTCTGCCATGACTAGGATTTACCTAGTTCTGGATTCCACATTGAGAAAAATATTCTCTTAACATCTACCCTGTCAAGTTCCTGCAAAAGTTTAAAATGTTTTATTAAGACCGCCCTCTCAGTGAGTACAGGCCTATCCTCCTCAACTTTACCTCATAAGGGAAGTCTTCATCCTGTCGAATAACCTGGTGGTCCTTCTTGGAACTGTTTCCAATGCAAGTACAGTATATTCCTCCTTAAATAATGCTGGAAACGGTATTCCATTTGTGACTTCACCAACACCTAATATAACTGTAGCAAGATTTCCCTACATTTGTACTCCATTCCTCTATAAAAAGGGCCAGCATTCCATTTGCCTTCCTGATTACACAAAGCAGTTTATCCATGGCAAGGAGGGAGGGCCTTTACTGTCTTGGAGGGTCTTTCAATGAGGGAAGAAAACATTATTTTTAAATTTATTAGAAACAGATGGCTTGTTATTTGACAACAATGCAATGAATGCTTTCTGAACTTTGGGTTGACATAGCAGCTAATCTAAGATTCAAAGTAGGATTAGGAACGGATGTAAACAACTGAGAACGTCTGGTTTTACGGTTGGCATCATTAGTAGTTCAGGAAATACCAGTGCAACTCATATGAGTAGTATAAGACAAACAGCATCAGACTCTAATCCTCCCAGTAACTGTGTTTTACTTAATGTCACCTTTCTGGTAAAGGCAGGTCACATTCCTATACTAAATAATCACTCACTGATTGACCAAGTACATAATGTCGAAATATCCCAATATGACCCAGTGACAAAAAGAAGTATTAAGGCCCAAATAACATAAAAGCCACTCTCAATGAAATATGCCAACACAGCCTGCCAAATACTCAGGCCATTGGAATTTTGATTCCTTTAGCAGTTGCACAGTTCCTGAAGGCACTGATCAAAGTCACTGGTTTTGAGATAAGACTTCTTAAGAATACAAAAATCCCATAAGACCACACATATTGGCCTACCTACTCTGACTGCCATATCCTCCAATCTCATCTCTCTCCCAAAATGCAAACAGTTATCTCTTGAATCTATTTATCTTTTTGTTCTCCAATAGTCCTTTCTAACAGCGTATTTCCCTAATACTGCCCCTGTAAGTCCCAGTTTTAAGCGGCAAGTAGATACAGTGGGTGCTTATCAAAGAAGTATGTGCATAGTCCACAACTTTAAGATATTTGGAGGCCAGGCTCATGACAAAATCATCTTATGGGTTTCCTGGTGAAGTGACATATCCGATAGTCTCCTATCCATCAACATGTACAATCTCTAATGGGATTCCTGACCTTTCTTAAAAGCAACAGTGACTCTTTGGGGAAGGCTGTGCTCAGCCAGGTCTCACATCTAAGTAATGGAAGTGACTGGTAAAATGCCTGTATGTGCCTGCCTGTTTCCTGCCTGCAAGAAGCCAGCCACTAGCTTGTCCAAATTTGGATCTTCAGCTTGGTCACATAGCTTGTCGTGGAATCGGTTGTATCCCTTGATGGTGGAGCATCAAAGGAAATGTGAACAATACCCAGTTACACCAGGTTTCCAAAAATGATAAATAAAACCAAAGAACTGTGGATGCAAGAAATCAGAAAAACAACCATAAATTGCTGGAAAAACTCAGCAGGTCTTGCAGCATCTGTGGAGAGAAAGCCAAGTTAAACTTTTGGGTTAACGTTCTTTGGAACAATAATCACTGGACCCGAAACGTTAACTCTGCTCTGTCTCCACAGATGCTGCCAGACGTGCTGAGCTTTTTCCAGCAATTTCTATCTGTGTTTCCTAAATAATGTTCTGGCCTCCTTGTTTCCTGTGCTGCACCAGTTAACAGAATATTGAGGTTCTAATTATGTGACAGAAACTGCATCTTTATAATAATTCATGAAGGTTCCATCTCTCCATATTGAGAGACTTGTCAGGTTTAATACTCGCTGGTATTAATATCATGACAAATGGGATCATAGTTTGGGAATGGGAGAGTGGATTCTATTATCCTAAAACTCTATTTGGCCCTTCATGCCCATTATTGCTAGAATGCTAAAATCAAAGTCACAGTTTTTGTTTTCTGACTAAATTCTTAACTTGTGTTTTCTCAGATTTTGAATCCTTCATCATGATGAGTGGTTGATTAGACTGGATTTGATTAGTTTGATCAATCACCTTGATAATCAAAATTTGCACCACAGTTTTCTCTTTTTCGTCTCATTTGTGCCACTAGAGGAAACATCTTATAGTGTAATGCAGGGTAAATATTAACAGATGTTGACCAATAATGAGTCGCAATGGATTAACTATTTGATTAAGAGTGAAATAAGGAGGAAAATATTTTTTACTCTAATTCTCTAGTCATCTTTAAGAACTTCTTTAAAACTCACCACTACTTCTAATCAACCTATATTTGACTCAGTAGATATTGTTCTGATGTCTTTGTGATGTTCCTCAGAACATTTTGTGTATTAGGTGTTCAATATAAATGCAAAATGAATGGATTCTTTTGGTAGTTTAGGATTTCAATATCATTAATGTTGAGGTTGTGGTCACTTGGGTGACTCTGTCATTATATTTGTTGTTTGGTTTTTTTTCATATTATCTTCCCTCTGTGAATGCTGGAAGGAGGTAATCATTTGGTTTATGAACTACATTTTGCCAATTCTCTGTTTTGGTTATTTTCTGGTCTTCAACTCCTCTCAACTGCCCACTTAATAAAGCAGTAAAATTATTTCTTACTGTTGTGTTTTACATTTACAGCTGTCGAAGGGTATGGGGAGAAAGTGGAAACTGGGTACGTATAATATTATCATATTAAATGGTGGAGCAGGCTTGTAGGGCCAAATGGCTGACTCCTGCTCCTATCTTCCATATTTTTATGTTCCTATGTTTTGTTTCAGATTTCTCTTTGTCCACTGACGAGACCTTTCTCTGAGTGGAGATGAATTTAAAAGTCTAGAGAAACATAGAGTCATAGAGATATACAGCATGGAAACAGATCCTTCGGTCCAAGGCATCCATTCTGACCAGATATCCTAAATAAATCTAGTTCTGTTTGCCAGCATTTGGCCAATATCCTTCTAAACCCTTCCTATTTATATACCTGTCCAGACGCCTTTTAAATGTTGTAATTGTACCAGTCTCCACCACTTACTCTGGTAGCTCATTCCATACATGCACCACCATCTGCGTGAAGAAGTTGCCTCTTAGGTATCTTTTAATCTTTCTGTTCTCATCTTAAACTATGCCCTCTAGATTTGGACTCCACCATCCTGGGGAAAAGACCCTGTCTATTTACTCTAACCATTCCCCTCATGATTTTATAAACTCCTATAAGGTCACCCCTCGGCCTCCAATGCTCCAGGGAAAATATCCCCAGTCTTTTCAGCCTCTCCCAGAAGCTCAAACCCTCCAATCCTGGCAACATCCTTGTAAATCTTTTCTGAATTTTTTCCAGTTTCACAACACCTTCCTATAGCAGAGAGACCAGAATTACATGCAGTGTTCCAATAGTGGTTTAACCAATGTCCAGTACACTGCAACATGACCAAATCTTAAACTCAATGAACTGACCAGTAAAGGCAAGCATTCCAAATACCTTCTTCACTATCATATCTACCTGCAACACCTCTTTCAAGGAACTATGAAACTGCTCTCCAAAGTCTCTTTGATCAACAACGCCTCCCAGGATCTTACTATTAAGTGTATAAATCCTGCCCTGATTTACCGTCCCAAAATGCAGCACCTCATATTTAACTAAATTAAACTCCATCTGCCACTCCTCAGCCCATTGGCCCATCAGATCAAGATCCTGTTGTACTCTGAGGTAACCTTCTTTGCTTGTCTATTACACCTCCAATTTTGGTGTCATCTGAAGGGATCAGCTGAATAGACTGGGGCTATTTTCTTTGGAGTGTCAGAGGCTGAGGGGTGACATTATAAATGTATATAAAATCATGATGGGAATGGATAAGGCAAATAGACAAGGCTATCCCCTGTGGTAGGGGATTCCAAAACTAGAGGGCATAGTTTAAGGTGAGAGGGTAAAGATTTAAAAGGGACTTAAGCAACAACTTTTTCACACAATGGGTGGTATTTGTATGGAATGAGGTGCCAGAGGAAGTGGCGGAGGTTGATACAATTGCAACATTTAAAAGGCATCCGGATGGGTGTATGAATAGGAAGGGTTTATAGGGATATGGGCAAAAAGCTGGCAAATGGGACTGGATTAATATAGAACATTTGGACGGCATGGACGAGTTGGAACAAAGGATCTGTTTCCACGCTGTATATCTCTATGAACCTATGTTTCGCTAGAGTTTTAAATTCATTTCTACTCAGAGAAAAGCCTTGTCAGGGCAAAGAGAACATAAAAGTAAAAAAAATAGAAGCAGGAGTCAGCCATTTGGCCCTACAAGCTTGCTCCACCATTTAATATGATAATATTATACGTACCCAGTTTCCACTTTCTCCCCATACCCTTCGACAGCTGTAAATGTAAAACACAACAGTAAGAAATAATTTTACTGCTTTAGTAAGTGGGCAGTTGAGAGGAGTTGAAGACCAGAAAATAACCAAAACAGAGAATTGGCAAAATGTAGTTCATAAACCAAATAATTACCTCCTTCCAGCATTCACAGAGGGAAGATAATATGAAAAAAAACCAAACAACAAATATAATGACAGAGTCACCCAAGTGACCACAACCTCAACATTAATGATATTGAAATCCTAAACTACCAAAAGAATCCATTCATTTTGCATTTATATTGAACACCTAATACACAAAATGTTCTGAGGTACATCACAAAGACATCAGAACAATATCTACTGAGTCAAATATAGGTTGATTAGAAGTAGTGGTGAGTTTTAAAGAAGTTCTTTAAAAGGATTAGAGAATTAGAGAAAAAAAGTGTTCTATATGTCTCAATTTCAACAAAGGCCAATAATTTCTAGGCAGAAGTACAAACTTTTCATTTACAACTAAAATGAAGATATATCAATATTTCATATTTTGAAACACTTATTGTGACAAAGGACTAAAAACACTATTGTTTAAACTTTAAGGGTGGAAATAACAGAAATTCTAGTTTTTCACTCTGCCTCCTCATTCATGTCCACACCCACAACCTTGACCATCTAGAAGGAGAAGGTCTGCAGATACTTTGGAACACCATGACCTGCAATCTTTCCTCTAAGCCACACATGATCCTGGCTTGGAAGTGTGTTACTGTTCCTTCACTGTCACTGAATCAAAAATCCTGGAGCCCACCTGGTAACAGCACATTGAGCTTACTTCCAACCCAAGCATTGCAGTCGTTCAAGATGGTAGATTGCTATTATCATTTCTGGGACAATTAGGGATGGAGAACAAATTCTGACCTCGGCAGTAATGCCATATCCCATGAACAATTATGGAAAACTCATTGGCTTGTGTCTGTGGAAGCGGTCAATTTTAATCTATTTTGTTTAATATTCCTACAATAGACTCTGATTAATTATGAAGTTACAAGCAGACACTGCTGTTAAAAGTTCCATTTAAGCAATCCAAAGGTTACTTCTGAGGTTATTGAAAGGTGTTGTCATTCATATCATTGCAATCTTGAACAGTAGGAGTTGAACCCTGTTACAGACTTTACAAGGCATCAAATAACATAGAGTGAGATCTGTATCATCGATATGCTGCTGATTCACTGATGGTGAAACTGCTGCTCTTAGCTGCTTGTCTGTTTCTCACCACTTGCATCCAACCAGATTGCTGCAGGCCAATGGATTTTAATGCTGAAACCTCTCACAGAAGTTACATTTCTGAGAACGTATGGTGCACTAGGTAGAGAATGAAACTAAGTGAAAGCAATTTGGGCTGGTGGAGGTCCTTGTAAAATCTGCCATGGTCTTTTCCTCATTCCTTTAACCTGAGAATTAGTTCTACAATGTTTTTACAGATGTCCCCAACCTTCTGTCCCTTAAATTCTTCTCTGCACCCTTCAATCTAGTTAAAGAAGCAAACCATCAGAATACCCATCAAACCATATATCCTGCATTATATTTTGATGTTAGTTGCCTAGCCTACACAATTCAGAAGCTGCCTATTTTTACATAGCTTTTCTTTACCTCTATTGTTGAGATCTGAATACTATTCCTCACCAGATACACAGCTTTTTCTTAAAGCAGCACAATTAACTGTTTTAAAATATCTACAATTCTCTTTTACTTAACTTATTTTTAAAAATAAGCTTGCAACTGGAATATGGTGAGTAACATTACTCACAGACATAGTTTTAAATCACATTATCAAAAAGCAAAGTATGTATAGATCATGCGTTTTCTTAATAAACTCTTTGATCCTTGACTTACTGAAAACAAATCCACCCTTTTAACCTTGTAAAGAGAATGAAAAAAGTCCAAAGGAATTGGCAGAGGTGCCCTGAAGCATAACTCAAAGCACTGATTTTGTTGCTGAATCTATCCAAGAGATATTTAACTCTTTCAGCTCATATAATATCCTCAATTATTGTGTTATCAGTACAGATAGTGATGTTTACAAAAGCAAAACAGTATTTCAGTATTGTCCATCCCTTATTTCAATGTCTTTTTGATCCATTCCGCACAATCTACAATATTATGTTTGAGGAGGTTTCTTAGCAACATGATCAGAGCTGTTACTAAATGTGGCAACATTCAAAACTTACTCCATAATTGCGTTTCCTGTAATCAGATGAAGGAGATTGTATTCAAATGACATCAAGGGATATGACATGCTGTTACTTTGGACTTGCTGTTTAAGGTTAGTTGTTGACTTTTGGACTTTTCTGAACACCAATTTGAAGCCTTTGATCTGAATGAAGTAGGCAAGGTATTTTGGTTCTGAAATATATTCTATTCTTTGAGTGCAAACTGTACTTGAGACACAATCTTAGTCTCACTCAAACAGGTCTAATCCATAACGAGCCATTTGAGGGGTGTCTAGCACCTTAAGAGATTCTTTGTAGATTGTGAATGGGTGAAGGATGAGGAAACAAAAACAGAATAGATTGGAATGCATTTAAACAAATTTCAAGTGACAACTTTAATTTATTCATTTTTTTTCCCCAGCCCAACCACAATGTTTCCAGACTTCAAAAAAATTTTACCTTGAAATCTTGGCCTAAGGTACCACTTGGTATGGTTGTGGTACCAGGGTGATAGCTTCAAAGAGTCATAGAGATGTAGTACACAGAAACAGACCCTTCGACCCAACTCGTCCATGCCAACCAGATATCTTAAATTAATCTAGTCCCACTGGTCAACATTTGGCCCATATCCCTCTAAACCCTTCCTATTCCTATATCCATCCCGATGCTTTTCAAATGTTGTAATTGTACCAGCTTCCACCACTTCCTCTGGCAGCTCATTCCATACATGCACCACCCTCTGTGAAAAAGTTGCCCCTTCAGTCCCTTTTAAATCTTTTCCCTCTTACCTTAAACAAATGCCCTCTAGTTTTGGACTCCCCTACTGTAGGAAAAAGACCTTGGCTTTTCACCCTATCCACTCCCCGACTGATTTTATAAGCTTCTATAAGGTCACTGCTCAGAATCTGACATTTCAGGGAAAATAGCCTCAGCGTATTCAACCTCTCCCTATAGCTCAAATCCTCCAAATCTGGCAATATCCTTGTAAACCTTTTCTGAACCCTTTCAAGTTTCACAACGTTCTTCCTTTAGCAGGGAGACCAGAATTGAATGCAGTATTATTATTGTGATTTATGTCACAGGCATAACAAGCTGTGGAATATTTTTCATAAGTGGGATCATAGGAATATAAATGTCCCTGCCAATTGTGCAGCACCCTTTCCCCTCATATCCAGCATCAAGCAAACTTCAGTTTTTATGGAAACAATCTCCGATGAATACCAACAGTGTCGTTGGGCCACTGGCTAGAGAAGGACAATTCTTAAACCAATATCCTGACAGCATAAGAAATTGGGGCAATGAAAACAGAATCTGTCTTCGTCCTAAGGTATGATGAAAAGATAATGGGGTGATTCTCACTTTTTTTGGCTAAGTCTGAGTTCCATTGAGAGGGTTTTTGGAGGGTTTTTTGCATTGAAGTCTAGATATTACTCTCAAACTCACCTCATTAATTATTCCATTGCCACCCTCATATTAACCACACTCTCAGTTTCAATTATTGCACACAGCTTCTAAACACTGGCCATGAAGTCTTCCTTCTTTGTCTCTGGTGTTGCCAGTTCCACAAAACCCCTGCCCCTAACAACATCTGTAGAGGAGCATCTAGCTATGGAGGCAACATCCTCCTGAACCTCGGAGAGTGACAGTGCCAAAGGCTAACAGGAAGCACACTCCACTTGGCCATGCACTGAGACCTCAGTGAGGGCAGTTGCCATAGAGAGTGAGGGTGCATGATCAGGTGACCCCATCTCATTGTAACACCTCCACAGCTGGCAGAGAAATGGCCCAGGCAGCTGGCACTTGGAGGAGGTGTACGAGGGACCATCTATGTGCTGAGCCTCAAACAAGGGAGAACCCTGTGGTGTCAGTAAATTTGAGATTCTACACAAATACAGAAGGAGGAGCAGTGGTGATAGACAGGCATATGGGAGGCAATGTCCCTTACCATGTAGAAACTGCAGCAGGGTGGAAAATCCTGCTACTATCTAGCTTCCTCATTGGACAGATTAGTGGCTGCCATCAATAACTACGCAGGCCTAGCATCCTTATGGATATCCTCCATCACCCCATCCATGGGTCCCCAGGGCCTAAGGCATGGCGACAGGGGAGTGAGAAACCTGATGAGTAATACTGATGCCCCCTCCTCACTGGGAGACAGGGTAGAACCTCACACAGACCCTGTGGTGATTTCCACTCAGGGCACCACAGAGGCAACTGGCCCATCTTCCTCCACTCTGCTATTCCCCCTCCGACTCTTGGGAGTCCAAGCCGATGAGGGGCAATGCAGGTCTAGCTGGTTTAGGACCAAATATCCCCTGGGTTCCTTCCCCCAAATTTCCACAGAAAGTGGGGCTTGTCATCAAAGGAGCCTCCATTTGCTCCAGCTGCAGAACCTAGCAGTGCACTGACACAGAAGAAAGAAGAACTCGTATTGTGGCACTTTTGTGGCAAAGGCATGAAGAAGGGTTTTTTTGGAAATAGAACTGTGTTCATAAATGTCGATGACTTTACTTTTCATGCATCTACTTTTCAGTTTCTCTGCTAAACACATTTTCACGGACACACATGATGGAGATCTGTACTGAGAGCTTAGTGTACTATCTGCAAACAGACAGAACAACGTGAAGACATAGCATTGGGTGCTGCCAGTACCTTTGGTCCTCCTGGTTTGACATCTCTAATACTTGTCTCCCTGCTCTAAGTGTAGCTGCCAAAGAGTTGTCCAGCAGTGGCTGTGCCAGGGAGGTGCCATGTAGAGAGGATCAGTGCAGTAGAATGGTCAGGCAGACTGCATGCCTGTTTGCTTGACCTTTCATGGGCCCTTGTCCTCTGTTGTTCCTCTTTAAAAGCCCCATGTGCCGTCTTTGCTGCAGCCCATCCCTCACAGATTGAGCCCACTCCAAGTGTGCTTGCATCCATTTTCTTCCCATTGCACACTTTCGATTTTCAGCACAATTTAGGTGATAATGAGTACTCCTCTTCTAGTAGCTTCTGACCGTATCAGTAAGGCCTCAAATATTCACATTCATGTCCCAGTAGCCCATCCTGTGAGACCCATACAATTCATACTTCTCCAAATACCCAATCAACACGTCTATATAGATCTATACTTGCCTACCCTCTCTACACACACTCTGGCACATGACATGATTATGCTTGATTTCTTAATTCACTGCCACCGTCTCAACCACTTGAAACCTAGGTGCTCCTGTCCATGGATGTAACCCTTCTCTGACATTATACCCTTCCTACCCATGGCTTAGAGATACCCCCCTTCTCAATCCTGCTGCCATCCTTCCCAATTCCACTGTATACGTTCCCAAACCTGCAGTCCTCTCCCCATCCTGAAGATTGAACTACTGAGGGTCTGTGTCATAGCTACAGATACACTTCCCAACCCCATCAAACCCCTTTTCCTTTAGTTTTGAAGGATGGACTCGATGGACCGATCACGGCCTACCCCTTGACTGACATGACCAGAGAGCCCCAGGCAAGTCATGCCCATATCCCTGACTAGTACCTATACTTCTCGCCAATTGCATTAGTCCTACCCACCAGATTTGATACTACGGAGGCAATGGGCTGACTATGGCCCACTCCCCACTTATTGGCGGTTATACCTCAGCGCAGAGAGGGACCCAGTCATCAGGGATGTTGAACCAGGAAGGCCAAATGTACCAGCAGCACCTAATGTCATGTGTTCACATTGTTTCCTGTGCTTGCAAATGGTACTGTAGGCTGTCAATGCTGAGGCAGACACACAGATTCACTCACTGATAACCCCATGACTATTCTCTTGACCATGTTGAGGGCCCTTGACTGATATGGAAGGCTTGCCTTGATTTACACCCACTGACTGATGGGTGCCTCCATGGACTTCATTGAGGACCAGTCCCCATAGGGTTGGCTCCTACTTGCTGCCAATGTTGTGTGTTTGCCACATAAGCTGCTGGCACATGGAGCAGGTGTGACATAGCACACTGTCTGACATGCACGCCCCCTAGATAGCAGAACTGCTGAGTATCAATACAAGCTGCCTAGTTGTATGACTGCACCAAATGACATAGCAAGACAGAGCAGGGATGCTATGAGCAAGCAGGTCAGCAGTAAGTTAGTGAGTGCCAAGGGAGCAAGCAAACAGCTCTGAGGCAGCAGCTTCTCAATGGAAGTTGCTGCTGCATACTCAATGCAAGTCTGTGCCCGGTAGAAGTGCCAGAATAGTCATCATATATTGGCAAATGCAAATGCCCATTGAGGAGATGCCCATACAACTCATGCCTGATAATTATGCCCTGGGAATTTGTTGGTAGGTATCCAACATGGAGATTGTTCAGAGCAAACGGCAAGTTGAATCTGCCAAGTGCACACTTTGGTTTCAGTGTCGGGTTTCTCTGCCATCAGGCTTGTTTGCAAGTTTGATAAGTTGGGAGTTTGAATCCTAAAGAGGAGAGTTGTGGTATTAACAAGGCCTTTTTCAAGCAATATTGACTGTCAATTGGCAACTCATGGCTGCCTTGTTACAATCTCGTCATTCCACTTGTAAAAAGCATGAAAGCTGGAACAAAACGTTCTTCAGATGGTAACAAGCATGGGGCTGGATGAACACAGCAGGTCAAGCAGCATCGTAGGAGCAGGAAAACAGCTAAGAGGAGAGATTGGACAAACTTAGTTTGCTTTCACCTGAACGTCAGAGGCTGAAGGTGACCAGATATAGGATTACAAAATTATGAAAGGCATGGATAGAATGGATAATTAGACTCTTTTTCCCAGGGTAGAAAATGTCAGCTAATAGTAGACATAGGTTTAAGGTAAAAGGTGGAAAGTTTAAAGATGAAAGAGGGGAAGTTTAAAGGAGATGTGAGAGGCAGGTATTTTTATGCAGAGGATGGTAAATGCCTGGAATGTGCTGCCAGAGGAGGTGGTAGAAGCACATACAATAGTAATGTTTAAGAGGTATCTTGACAGATACATGAATAAGCAGACAACAGAAGGACACAGACCACAGAGAGGGGAATGGTTTTTATTTATAAAGGCTTCGTGTGTCGGCGCAGGCTTGGTGGGCCGAAGAGCATGTTCCTGTACTTTGATGTCAAGATGGGTCTCACCAACCCAATTCTGCCACACGTCTCTCCAAAATCCATGTCACTCAGAACCTAAGATGATTTCACTCAATATCAATGCATGGTTGCCTTGCCTGCAAAGAAGACATTTACCTGATTACGGACCAAAAGTTACAATTTTCCTCTTAGGGTTAATTATACACAAAGACATTGGATTTCCAGATCAAGGACTCTTTGCCAATTATAATAGCATTATGTAATACACCTTAACACACAGAGCTCAAGTGCTCATTGACAGAATATAAATGAATAATGGAAATGTTAATGAAAAGACTGAACAGGAGAAGTAATGAACAATATATTTTCTTGAAGTTTCCTTCCATCCCAAATAAAGACAAAAAATTCATAAAAAGACAGAGATGATGCTAGTTGAAAATTAAATTCTCCTGAGTTTTGCTGTCATTTGAAAAGTGCCATGAATAGTGACTTGAAGAGCTCTGGAAATGAGAGTCAGTTCTTACTTTCTGTGGATTGTCAGACTGTGGGACATACTTTATAAACTTCTGTACCTATTGGGAGCATGTTTCAGAAATCTGTAAACAGAGATCAGCATAGAGTTTTCTGTCAAGGAGCACTAATTCATAAACAGTACCCTTATTTGCTCTATTTTTGAAGTCCTATGTGCTGAACATATTTACAGGAAGTAATTTTGCCAAAAATATCTCATTGTTGGGAAATTCCTCTATTAATGTGCCAGTCTCATTCCGAGGGAAGCCTTTATCATTTTCAGATACTTTTAACTGTTGACTCCCCAATATCGTAATTTCCTTCAAGATGGAGGAAATTCTGACTTGATTTTTTTAACTGAACAAAGCAAAGAAATAACAGTACATACATCATTACGAGGCATGTTCAGTATGGCTTTAGAATAATCCTTTGAAGTAAAGCCTGTACCTTGGCTAAGAGTGGGACCTGCAAAATATCATTTTGTTCTAACAAATTCAGAATCAAAGAAAATTGGCTTAATTGGAATTCCCGTTTTAATGTAGTTAGTGTTGTAGTATCCGTTATTAGTTACCATGTCCGTATGCATTTCTCTTGGGAATTCAGTTACATTGCACTGGAAGTCTTGCAAGGCTAGAAATTTTGCCAGAGATAGTAGGAACTGCAGATGCTGGAGAATCTGAGATAACAAGGTGTAGACCTGGATGAACACAGCAGGACAAGCAGCATCAGAGGAGCAGGAAGGCTGACGTTTCGGGCCTAGACCCTTCTTCAGAAACTTACACGTTGGCTTAGAAATTTTGCCAGGTCTGTTTACAGTGGGCGATGGGTGGGGTTAACACAGTAGAACCTGGGTGTGGATAATTGAAATTTGGCAGGTTATGCACCAAAGGAAAGGCACCTATAACACATACATTTTTAAATACTCTAATAAACAGGCAGCATGATATTGGTATTGTTCTGGGGAAGTGTTTTTATTTTAAGGTAAAATGAAATGGTTCCTATTCTGGTGTCTGCCTGATTACAAGTCTGGGTGAAGTGGCTGCTAAATAATTAAAGGAAGGCCAAGAATTTTTTGCTGGAAAGAAAATGTAAGGTGTTTACATTTGGAAACAATAGCAATATCATCTGTGCTCAGTGGTTAGACTGTTAGACTCCAGAGTCTCAGGAAGATGTTGAGAATGTAGGGTTATATATAGTTATGCTTTAAACTGCCCATTTATGTACAAGGTGAAAATGAAATGGGATCTCCAGAGTGGATAATCAGCATTTATAACTGCATACATGGGCCACGTGATTCATCATGTCATGAAGATGAGTTTTCAGAATCTAGAAGTTTCTTAAATTGCAATGAATATCACAGTCAAAGTTGATCCACCAGACAGCGGTGAGCCATTAGGAGCTAAGAGTTAGCTTGGACTGGTTCTGGGAAAATTGAAAGTCAATAAAGAATGGTGCGATGTAGATGTGGTAAGTCTGTTCTTCAGTTGTTTTAGAAGTAAAAGTGAAATTTCTGTATCATAATTCATAGTATAAACTGTGTATAAAAATATTGTTTAATCCATGGTGCTTTTAATCAGTTTTATTACTGTAAAAGCATTAAATCATAAAGTCTTGGCATTATTATCATCTACTGTGAAGTAAAGGAATATCTGTCTGAGATCTAATGGAATGAGTGAACAGTGATGAATATATTAATTAATGTTTAATTAGGTGGGTATTAGATTTATGAATATGGACGTTCTAAGGAAGGATCACCGGACCTGAAACATTAACTCTGAGTTCTCCTCACAGATGCTGACAGACCTGCTGAGCTTTTCCACAAACTTCTGTTTTTGTTTCTGATTTACAACATCCACAGTTCTTTTGGTTTTTATGAATATGGAGAACTAGTAATCAGTGGGGTGTGAGTTTTCTTTCATAGAATATGTTTATCTGAAATAAAGTTCTCACTAAAAGTCTGGACGCGGACTCTGTTTAAATATATATTTTCTTGTATATAACATTCTCGTCATCGTTTTCAGAATTCCTCTTTGTACTGAGTTCACATGTAGCTTCTGGCAGTTGAAAGCACATCAATATCATTCCTACACATTGGGAATTCATTTGCAACTCTGATAAAATATGGATATTTTTCCAAAAATCAGACTTATAGTGACTTTGAGACAAGAAGCAGGCTGTAGTTAAGCCTGAAACTATTTTGTTGTTTTCTGTACCAATGTAAGCAGCAGACTGGTGAAAGAGTTGCTGAGCTGTATATTTAAAACTATTCAAAAATCTGCAGTTTCAGTCACATGGCTGGGATTCCAGGGTGCCTCATTGTAGTTGATGAAATGGATATTGATGCTTCTGGTCGCAAACAATTGTCTGCTACGTGAGATAAACTTTGGGGCCATTAACACCAGCTTCAGACGCAATAGAGACATAGAATATAGGGGCAGGAGTAGGCCATTCAGCCCTTCGAGCCTGCTCCATCTTTTAATGTGATCATATTTAATCATCTTACTCAGTGCCCTGTCCCCGCTTTCTCTCCATATCTTTTGATCCCCTTAGTCCTAAGGATTAACATACGATGAACAGCTGAGGATCCTGGGATTGTATTCATTAGAGTTTAGAAGGTTGAGGGGAGATCTAATAGAAACTTACAAGATAATGCATGGCTTAGAAAGGGTGGACGCTGGGAAGTTTTTTCCGTTAGGTGGGGATACTAGGACCCGTGGGCACAGCCTTAGAATTAGAGGGGGTCAATTTAGAACGGAAATGAGGAGACATTTCTTCAGCCAGAGAGTGGTGGGCCTGTGGAATTCATTGCCACGGAGCGCAGTGGAGGCCAGGACGTTGAATGCCTTCAAGGCAGAGACTGATAAGTTCTCGATCTCGCAAGGAATCAAGGGCTACAGGGAGAGTGCGGGTAAGTGGAGTTGAAATGCCCATCAGCCATGATTAAATGGCAGAGTGGACTCGATGGGCCGAATGGCCTTACTTCCACTCCTATGTCTTATGGTCTTATGGATTATATCTACATCTTACTTAATAGCCTCCAATGTTTTGGCCTCAACAGTTTCCTGCGGCAGAGAATTCCACAGGATCATCACTCTTTGGGTGAAGAGATACCCCCTCATCTCTATCACCCTTAGACTTTGACCCCTGTTTCCAGACTCCCCGGTCATTGATAACATCCTACCTGCACATACCCTGTCTAATCCTGTTAGAATCTTATGGGTTTCTATCCGATCAGCCCCCGTTCATCTAAAGTCCAGTGAATGTAGTCCTAATCAATCCAGTTTCTCTCTGCATGTCAGTCCTGCCATCCCAGGACCTAGTCTGGTAAATAAAAAAAAACAAAAGAACTGTGGATGCTGGAAATCAGAAACAGAAACAGAAATTGCAGGAAAAACCCAACAGGTCTGACAGTATCTGTGGAGAGAAATCACAGTTAAAGTTTCAGGTCCAGTGATTCTTCTTCAGAACTGATGGTAGCTAGGAAAATGTTGGTTTTTATGCAGAAGTTAGGGTGGAGGGAAGGACGAAGGAGTGAATGATTGGTGGAGATTGAGCCCAAAGAGAGAGAAGAACAGTTGGACAAAGGAGTGGATAATATTCAGCATAGCAGAATGAATAGCTACTAATGGGGACCTTTAGTGGCTAACAACGGGTTCTGCGCAATAGCAGATCATGTGATAACAAGGCCTGGTGTATGGGGGTTGGGGTAAGGACATGGGAGAAGGTGCCTCAAGCCCTAAAACTGTTGTATTCAATATTGGGTCTAGAAGGCCATAGAGTTCTCAAAGGGAAAACGAGGTGTGTTATTCTAGCTCGCGCTGAGCTTCTCTGGAGCACTGTAGCAAGCTTGAGACAGAGATGTTGGCCAGGGAACAAGGTGGTATGTTCAAGTGGCAGGCAACTGGAAGATCAGGGTCTATCTGGTGGACTGAGCATAGGCGTTCTGTACAGCCGTCACCCAGTCTGCATTTCATTTCCCCAATATAGAGGAGACCACATTGTGAGCAGCTAATGCAATGGGCTAAATCGTGTGAAGTGCAGGTAAAGTGCTGCTTCACCTGGTAGGTATGTTTGAGGCCTTGGTTACTGGGGAGGGAGGAGGTAAATGGGCAGGTGTTTCACCTGCAGTGGTTGCAGGGGAAGGTGCCACAGGAAGAGTGTTGGGAGTGAAGGATGAGTGGACCAGGTGTCCAGGAGGAAATGTTCCTTGCAGAAGGCTGACAAGGGAGGGGAAGGGAATATGTGTCTGGTGGTGGCATCTCGCTGAAGGTGGCAGAAATGGCAGCTAATGATCTTCATGGCAGCTGGACAATCATTGGTGGAGGAAGAAAGTGAACATTTCAGAGGCTCCTTTGTCAAATTTGGCGTCATCAGAACAGATGCGATGGAGATGCCGGAACTGGAAGGGTGGAATAGAGTCTTTACAGGGAGAAGGATGTGAGGATGTATAGTCAAGGCAACTGTGGGAGTCGGTGGGTTTATAATGGATATTGGTGGCCAACCTATCCCCAGAAATGGAAACAGAGATGTCGAGGAAGGGAAGTGAAGTGTCAGAGATGGACCAAATGAAAGTTGGAACAGGGTGGAAATTGGAACCAAAATTTGTAAACTTTTCCAATTCCAGTTGAGAGAGGGAAGCAGCACTGATGAAAACATCAATATCAGGAGAAAGAGTTCTGAGTTGGGGCTGGAGTAGGACTAGAACGAGAAATGTTCTATGTACGCCTCAAAGAGACAGGCATAACTGGGACCTATGTGGGTACCCATGGTCACCCCTCTGACCTGAAGAAAGTGACAGGAGTTAAAAGATAAATTGTTCAGGGTGAGGATGAGCTCAGAAAGACGAAGGAAGATGTTGTTGGATGGGACAGTTCAGACCTTTTTTCCAGGAAGAAGAAGGGAACCCTGAGACCATCCTGGTGGGGAATTGGATGTGCAGAGAGAAAGTGGCTGGAGCCCGTAAACTGGAAATTCTGAAACTGGCATAAAGTATCACAGGAATCACGGATGTAAGTGGAGAGGCACTGGAAAAGGTAGAGAATTCGAGTCGAGGTAGGAAGAGATGATTTCTGTGGGGCAGGAGGAGGCAGAAAATGGGTCTGCTCAGGCAGTCCTGTTTGTGGATTTTGGGAAGGAGATAGAAGTGAGCTGTGCGGGGTTGGGAGACTATGAGCCTGGAGGTATCGGTGGAGGAGGTCACTAGATGAAACGATAGCCTGATATTCCATGGTGGGGTCATAGTCCAGGGGGAGATAGGAGGAGGTATCTGAGAGCTGGCGCTCGGCCATCAGCAACAACTGCACCTGTTGTCAGCAGGTTCAATTAAAAAATCTGTCTTGGATCTGAGAGCACTAGTTGCAGTCAGTGCACAGAGAGATAGGTTGGAATGTTTGAGGGTAGCAGAAAAATTAAGGTGACCAATGTCACGTTGACAATTCTCAATGAATAGGTTGAGTGAAGGCAAAAAGCCAGAGGGAGGGGTCCAGATGGAGGGAGAGATTTGGAGGTGATCGAAAGGTCTTTATTCTGCTAAACCTTCTTTGCACTCCCTTTATAGCCAGAACACCCCTCCTCAGATAAGGATTCCAAAACTGCACGCAATATTCCTGGTGTGGTCTCACCAAGGCCCTATACAATTGGAGCAAGACATTCCTGTTCCTGTACGCAGAAGGTGCAATGAGACCACTTCTCCATTGTCTGAAGTTACTTTTTTGAAGACTTGATTTAAATATCTATAAAATACAAGGGTGTGATATTCCAGGATGATTTATTTTCCCTCAATTAGCTTGCTCAAACTGCTTTGACTCACCTCTGGCGCAGGTGGGGTTTGAACCCAGGTCCCATGGTTGAGAGGTAGGGACACTATCACTGCAGCACAAGTACTCACTGATTTCAGAGGGATGCTGCATTGCTTTTGTCCAGTGGATCCAGTTCTAGAACACATTCTATTGTTGCTATCTTACATCCAGAAGTGTCCATTAAAAAATTAAACAAGAGAATTATTTAAAATAAAAATCACTTTACAGTCTCTGTTCATGCCTTCTGAGTATGATACAGCTATTTAAATGCAAGTTAGAATTTTTAAAGAAGTTTTCAGTATATATGGGGATCATAACAAATGCCAACTAAACAAAGACGGCAATAAGCATCTTTAAATGTACAAGTTTGGGACCAGAGACAGGATCAGGATCTGATTTTAATTTTCAAAGCCTATCATTTCAAGGTAAGGACAACAGAAGAGGACCTAATATTGGAACAGGCCCAAAGAGGTTTTTATTTTGATTCTTTGCAGTGGGAAAGAGTAAGAAATTCAGACAATCCTGAAATCTCTCCCGGTAACCTAAATTGCGGTCAGTGAGCAGGTCCCATGTTGCCTATTTTTTCTTGTGTCTCCATAGACATCCTACTTGGAACAGGTGGGAGGTCAACTGGAGGGATTTTGTTGATGCTTGGCCTTCAATTGGTTTTAGCAGCCAGATCATCTTCCAACTTAGCTTGCTAACTGCCCAAAACCCACCCAAAACTAAAATCAGGAGTTGAGTGAAGGCTGCATTTGTGGCAAAGTTGCAGTAAGGATAACAATGCCACTCTGAAGAAAACCCAGGCCTTTAACTTAGTAAGTGGAATGATAACAAAATCGCAGCTGTTTGTAATTAGTGACTGAAGCTGCTATCCTTATGGAGATTGAAACTTTGTCATGTCATCCTTTTCAGCTATAAAGTGGAAATTCAAATATCTTTTTTATAAGTCCTTGATCTATCTGGTGATCCTAACAAAGATCACTGTCCAAAGAAGGCAAAGCACAGATACCATTTGGTGACATTATCAGGATACAGCTTTAGTTTTAACTTGTGTAATAAGACCAATGTGTAATGAATTTCTCACAACCTAGCACATGCTTCAGTAATCTTAACTTAAGAACTGATTATTAACTATATGCTATGTGTCTGTGCAGAAAGTACAATAATGCAGTCATAATGTTACAGTGTAGATACAGGCCCTTCAGCCCATCCTGTCTATGCTGACCAATTATCACCAAGCCACACTGATCCCATCTACCTACAATTAGTTCATTGCCTAATCTGCCCCAGCTTTTTCGGTACTCATCCAGACGCTTCTTAAATGTTGTGACAGTACGTGTCTCCACCACCCTCATCACCGTCAGCAGCATGTCCGATACATCTACTACCCTCTGGGTGAAAGAAATATTTCCTCCAATCTCCTCTAGATCACTTATTCTTCACCTTAAAATTATATCCTCTGGTCTTAGACAAGTCTGTTATGGGGAAGTAATTCTTACGATCTACTCTGTCTATGCCTCTCATGATTTTGTACACCTCAAACAGACCCCCGACAGCCTCCCCTGCTCCAAGAAAAAGAACCCAGCCTATCCAGTCTCTCCTCATTACTGAGATTTTTCACTCCAGGCAACATCCTGATGAATCCCCTCGGCAGCCTTTCCAGTGTAATCATGTCCTTCCAATAGTGTGGGTCTAGAACTGCATGCCCAAACCAGTGTTTTTTAAAAGTTGTAAGAAGACTTCCTTGCTCCTATACTGTACTAATGAAAGCAAGTATTCCATATGCCTTCTTCACCACCCACCCTCTCTACCTGTGCTGACACCTTCAGGGATCTATAGATTTATACAAAAAGTCCCTTTGTTCCTCAGTACTCTCTAAGGACCTACCATACATTGTGAATATCCATCCCTTATTAGATCTCTCAAAATGCATCACCTTGCAGTTATCGGGATTAAACTCCATCTGCCATTGCTGTGCTCAATTTGCCAGCTGTATCAGACTGTAGACTGAGACCATCCTCCTCACTATCAACAACATCACCAATTACAGTGAAATCTGCAAACTTACTAATTATACCTTCTATATTCACATCCAAGTTATTAATGTATATCTCCCTGGTCGACACATTGTCTCTGCCTGCTCCTGCCCCACTGAGCTCATCTCCACCTACCTAGACTCCATTTTCACCCCCTTGGTCCAGGAACTCCCTACCTACGTCTGTGACACCACCCACGCCCTCCACCTCCTCCAGAACTTCCAATTCCCCGGTCCCCAACACCTCATTTTTACTATGGACGTCCAGTCCCTATACACCTGTATTCCCCATGCAGATGGCCTAAAGGCCCTCCGCTTCTTCCTGTCCCGCCGAACTGACCAATCCCCCTCCACCGACACCCTCATCCGCTTAGCCAAACTCGTCCTCACCCTCAACAATTTTTCTTTCAATTCCTCCCACTTCCTACAGACAAAGGGGGTGGCCATGGGTACCCGCATGGGCCCAAGCTATGCCTGCCTCTTTGTAGGTTACGTGGAACAATCCCTCTTCCGTATCTACACTGGCCCTAAACCCCACCTCTTCCTCCGTTACATTGATGACTGCATCGGCGCCGCCTCGTGCTCCCACGAGGAGCTCGAACAGTTCATCCACTTCACCAACACCTTCTACCCCAACCTGAAGTTCACCTGGACCATCTCCAACACTTCTCTTTCCTTCCTGGACCTCTCTGTCTCCACCTCGGGCAACCACCTAGAAACCGATGTCCTTTTCAAGCCCACTGACTCCCACAGCTACCTGGAATACACCTCCTCCCACCCATCCTCCTGCAAAAACGCCATCCCCTATTCCCAATTCCTTCGCCTCCACCGCATCTGCTCCCAGGATGAGACATTCCACTCTCGTACATCTCAAATGTCCTCATTCTTCAAGGACAGCAACTTCCCCCCCCACAGTGGTCGAGAACGCCCTCGACTGTGTCTCCCGCATTTCCCGGAACACATCCCTCACGCCCCGTCCCCGCAATAATAACCAAAAAAGAATCCCCCTCATCCTCACATACCATCCCACCAACCTCCGGATCCAACGCATTATCCTCCGACATTTCCGCCATCTGCAATCAGACCCCACCACCAAAGACATGATTCCCTCCCCACCTTATCTGCCTTCCAGAGGGACCACTCCCTCCGCGACTCCCTTGTCTGCTCCACACTCCCCTCCAGCCCCACCACACCCGGCACTTTTCCCTCTAACCGCAGAAAGTGCTACACCTGCCCCCACACCTCCTCCCTCACCCCAATCCCAGGCCCCAAGAAGACTTTCCACGTCAGGCAGATGTTCACCTGCACATCTGCCAATGTGGTATACTGCATCCGCTGTACCCGTTGTGGCTTCCTCTACATTGGGGAAACCAAGCGGAGGCTTGGGGACCGCTTTGCAGAACACCTGCGTTCAGTTCGCAACAAACAACTGCACCTCCCAGTCGCGAACCATTTCAACTCCCCCTCCCATTCCTCAGATGACATGTCCATCCTGGGCCTCCTGCAATGCCACAGTGATGCCACCCGAAGGCTGCAGGAACAGCAACTCATATTCAGCCTGGGAACGCTGCAGCCCAATGGCATCAATGTGGATTTCACAAGCTTCAAAATCTCCCCTCCCCCAACCGCATCCCAAAACCAGCCCAGCTCATCTCCACCTCCCTAACCTGTTTTTCCTCTCACCTATCCCCTCCTCCCACCTGAAGCCACACCCCCATCTCCTATCTACTAACATCATCCCGCCCCCTTGACCTGTCCGTCCTCCCTGGACTGACCTATCTCCTCCCTACCCCCCTACCTACACTCACCTTTACTGGCTCCATCCCCGCCTCTTCGACTTGTCTGCCTCCTCTCCACCTATCCTCTCCTCTATCCATCCTATATCCGCCTCCCCGTCTCTCCCTTTTTATTTCAGAACCCTCTTCCCCTCCCCCATTTCTGATGAAAGGTCTCGGCCCGAAACGTCAAGTTTTCCTGCTCCTATGATGCTGCTTGACCTGCTGTGTTCATCCAGCCCCATGCTTGTTATCTCGGATTCTCCAGCATCTGCAGTACCTTTTATCTCTTATTAATGTATATAACAGCTTTTCACTATTTAAAAGAAAGATCCAAGGAAATTAGACTGTGTGCTTTCCCTACTGATATTCAGTTTGGACCTTTACATTGATGCAATAATTGACATTTAGCTGGAGAGAATGAAAGTTCTTGTATGCCTGACCTTCCATAAAGTTGGATGTTTGGTTTAAGCACACATTAAGTTTGCTGCATTGTAGATACAACTTTGTGCATGATAAACGATTCCTATAATGTTGTGATGAATATACAATGGCACAAAGTGATTAATTCAAAGTTGGTTTGCTTGTCTGAATTAAGTACTGTATTTTGCTCAGGGGAAAATGGATTTTCTCTAAGGTTTGGTGGTCAGGATTAGACTTTACAGAAGCTAAACAGTTAATTGTAATGAGCGTAAACACAGTTTTCAACCAGCCTATCTGCTCAGCCTTTTTAACTTAGCAGACTAAGTTATCTAGCTAATAAACCTTGTTGGCATAAATTGTCGAACATCCAAAAGCCAACAGTAATGTTGTTCACCTTGTCATTTGTTTTCTAAGGTATGGCCTCCTTCAGTGGTCTGTTAAATGTTCGGAACTGGTTCAGTGGAGGTCATATTGCGAACAAGATTTCCAGTTACCAAGATGTATATGAAAAATTGTACCCTGTATGCTGACCTACTCAACTCACGATACAAAATAATGTTATTAATGTGGACTGTTGTCTGGTATTGGCTTAGTCACAGCACAACTTTCATTTCTTGGAGCAATTTAAGCAATAGAAAAGAACGCTTGCATTTTTTTGCTCTCACTTTTCTGAAGGTTTTTCAATGACCAATTTGGGCAACATTGAGCAACTCTTCGACACACACATGTAAGTATCTATTTTAACTCCTTGTATGCAATGGAACTGGGGAGGGAATGGAGGTAGAAATGAAGGGGTTGAATTACTGTCCTGTTCATGCCTTTCTAGCATCTCAGCTGGGTCTTTATCTTATCCACTGTTCATTGATTTATATGAATCCTGTGATCTCTAATGCAATTTCAAGGGCGAAGCATACACCATGGGTGCACTTTCAGCATAATCTGGTAGTCAACAGGAGGGACCTCAGAAAAGATCATTTTACCCAGGAATAATACAGACCATTGCAGCTCTAGCTTCACACATCCATGAAGTTCCTTTCAACCTCCCCTCTTCCTACAAAATTATTTTTCTGCTGGCTGGATCTTCCTCCTGTGGTGTTTTAGTCCAGAGCTGATTAGATACAGCATAGTGCCTATTGGGCCATTCAGCTGTGTGGATTATATGTACCAGAAAATTGACTAGGCCTTCCATTGCAAATATTGCATATCAGGCCCTCCCAGTTCACTGTCCTGATGTCCAAAAGTCAAATTGTCCCCTTTTGCTATCCATTTAACGAGTTGGCCTCTGGTAAGCCAATAGCTAAATTGAAGCAAAGAACGATGTAAATGCTGAAGATTGAAACAAGCTTGGCATCATTCTTTCAACACTCAGATTAAATTCAAGTTTAATATTTAATTTTTGTCAATAGTGTATATGAAATTGGCCTTTAGTGAAACAAGTGGTAGTGAATCAGATGATCAGCAGCCTGATTTCAATAGAATAGAAAGGCAAACAAGCTGCTGACTATCACCCAGTGTCTGTGTCGGTTTCCTCCAGGTGCCATGGTTTCCTCCCACGGTCCAAAGATGTGCAGGTTAGGTGGATTGGCCATGCTAAACTGCCCTGTAGTGTCCAGGGATGAGCAGGCTAGGTGGATTAGCCATGGGAAATGTAGGTTGACAAGGACAGGGTAGGTGGGTAGGTCTGGGTGGTATGCTCTTTGGAGGGTCAGTGGTAACTCGATAGGCTGAATGGCCTGCTTGCAAGCTGTAGGGATTCTACGAAATGACGAACAACAGTGGACCGGGCACTAATCCTTGTGGCACACTACTGGTCAGAGGCCTGTGGTATGAAAAGCAATCATCTACCACCACCTTCTGTCTCCTACATTCAAGCTAATATGATGTACAATAATTCTATTATGCAGTTTTAAGTGTTGTGCAAGGGAGGGTAACTAACTAAATATATAAAAGGAGAATATTTTCATATTTAGTTAAGTGTGCTGTGAACATATTCCAATTAAAAGTTATGATTCAAATTGGAATTCCTAATGGATCATTCGTTTATGGACAGGAATCTGAGCCAAGTGTTGTTCTAATCAAAGAATCCAATTTCTTGGCAAAGTAAGTCAGTGCTTACCAGGACTGCGGTGCATGTTGATGGATCAGCTGCACAGGGACACTTTAGAAGCTGATTAACTTTCAGTCATTCGCCTGAGTATGGCAGGATATCGAGTGAGGCTGAAGGAAAATTGTTCTCAAATCGTGACAGAGTAGAAGCAAAGGTTGACTGATAATGCTGTTGCAAAACAAATTGTGATAATCTTTAATATTTAACCCAGAATGAATTATGACTGAGCTGAAATCTGTTCTGCTGACAAGGGAAAACCAGGCCACCTGTATTAAATCACTGATGCAGGGGGCTGGTTGAAGCAATCATTTGCCTAAGATTTATTATGTGGAGGGATTGAGCAACTGTTCCATTGCATACAACAAGCTGATCACAGAACACCTTCAGGCAATGCAGTGAAGTCTACTGACTTCCAGCTATAAACTTTCTTACAGGATGTGGTCAGTGCAGGTGTCCAAAGCCATATATTAACTTGCACTGAGAAAAGTTCTAACAAAACCTGTTTTACTGGCTCAGGAAATATATCTACTTTAACATCCAGGTGTGTGAAGGAGTTTTCACTCATGTGGTAAAAGTAATAGCATTTTGCTTCACCTAGACCTGGCTTTGAAGAGATGAACTGTTTAATACTGCCAGCTCAATGTTATTTCACTGTCTATAAAATTACTTCTAATAATATGTTTTCCCGAGCTTTGTTGTGTGCACGATGGATTTCACTAAACATGAGAGATTCAGAGAGACATTCTAAAAAGCTAGTTTTTTCTGAAGAAGTACTTGCTGCTTTATAACTGGTTCATTATTTGAGGTAAACTCTGTCATTAATCGCCATTCTTCCTTCCACTTTGAACTTATTAATTAGAAGCTGCCATAATAAACCCTCATTTAGCTTCCCACCAACTCCAAAATATTAAAATATCTGATTTCTTCAAAGTGCACATTGGCTTCCAATGGCATCCAGTAGGTCTAAATTGTATCGGATTTGATCATGCTAATGATTAGACATTGAATCTTGATGAAGCTGCGTAGTCAGGATGCAATCAGGGCCAATTCCAACCTGATTTGACTTATTTGTCTGTATGCCAATGTCATTTAAATTATTAACATATGAAACGTCAAGGAGACCAAAAAAGACCATGCTTTTCTCGTACACTGCTACCTTTGTTCTGGAGTAAGTAAAGCAAGACCCAGCCTTCCCTGGTAATTCCAGTTGTGTCCTGTCTGAGGTCGAGACTTTGCCCACTCTAAACAAGAACAAGGTCATCAAAGGGTTTGAGACTCGCAGGCTGGGAATTCCTGAATCCCTCACCTTGTGGGTTAAGGGTCAGAATTTAGCTCCTGAGGCTGATGGTCAGAGTCAGAAAATTTCTTGACTCACTAAACCCACTACTGGAGAAATTCCCTGAAAGGCTGTATTTTCACTCTGGGAGGCGGGTGTGGAATACAATGGGGCTTACTGGCTTTGGACACAGCTCAGATGCGGCTTCTACATGGAGAACACATCTTGGGCACGGTATAAAAGAAAAAGCTGTAAGAAATTGTTGCTGCGAAGCAGGAAATGGATGGAAATGTTGCTGGTGTTTGGAGGAGATGTCAGTCAAGAGATTGGTGAGTACTAACAGGAACAGTTGACCAATTAATTGCTGGCAGTGGAAGTGATGTCTCATCAAGGACCTTCCAGAGGGAAGCATACAAATTATTGCTGCTTTTTGACCTCGTAATAAAGGAGCACACTTTACAAGCCTATGGCTAAGAAATCGTCCCAAGACATAGGTATAGAGGTGACAGCGCCTCAACAGCATCAACTGCTCACAATGCTTTGTATTCACTCAGATTACCACGATGCCTCAGGGGATGACCTACAGCAACCTTTTCTCTTTCTACCCACTCCATTTCCATCCATCTCTCAGGAGCGGCCATGCCATTGAGCTTTGCCCAGGATACAACTCCTCAATATCTTTGTGAAACAATGTGACTCAAAGGGAGCAAGCTAGTTTCGATTTGGGACCTGATGTCAGGCCACCTTACATTAGCCCTATTTCCAAAATCCCCATCTGGAGGCATGGATTAGAAGGCATTACCAGTGCTTCGAATCCTTTATTGTTTGTGTCAATTGTTGCACTTTCTAAAGGAGGTTCTGAGCTCTTAATCAGAATCATTCCACAAACCCCATTCTCCTCCTTCACTCAGCACAGTGCTCCCCCCGTCATTCCATACACTGCCTCCCTCCCTCTTCCCTCTCTCTCTCTGCACATTCACCCCTCTCCTTCTACCCTCATTCAGCACTTACCTCCCCCTCCCTCAATCCCCACAACATCATCATTACCGCAGTGGGTAATTTTGGCCATTAACCTATGTTGCAGCCAGAATGTCTGTTGCAATTAAAATCATTGCTGGAAGACACATTTGATGTTACTGATCACTTCAATTAAAAAATGGCCACTATTGGTGATATTTGTTAAATTAATCAGTAATGTATAATGTCGGTAAACACTAACGCTGGATGAGAAAGTGGCAAAAGGAGGCAAATGTGAAATTATCCACTTTGGCAGGAGGAATGGAGAAGTTTTTTATAAGGTGAGTGTATAGTGCTATGATTGTCATGAAATGGTCTAACAATATTCAACTTTCAACATTTAACACTGATACCTGACACTTTACTAAAAAAATTAGTTTATGAAAGGAAACTGCTTATGTTGAATGGCTGTTGTGATCACCTGACATGCTGGACATGAAGTAAGTGGAATTTACACAATTGCTGCCTTAGAATTGCCATTTTAATCAAGAAAAACTGAAGCATCAGGTTTCAAGAAATTTACATATTTTGGTTTACTCACAGTTGTAAGACAGCTTTACATTATGGAGGTGAAAGGTTTCCTGAGGACTGATCAGTTTGAAAAATATAATGGAATTAGATTTGAAATATATGAACAAACCATATTTCGGTAGCTTGCTTTGACTAGCAAAGCAGAGAGAATGCAACAAGGACTGGACACAGTAAGGACACCAATATTTCCTTTCTCTCATACTTAATCTCAGCAAGCAAGCACCAGGGTGAAAATAAAAACAGCTTGGAAATATCTGTACACTGAGAAATCAGGGGTATCTTCAAATGTCACCACTCCTGACCTAACAGGATAATAGCTAAGCAGTCAGGACTTAGGTTTCACTCTTGCAACTTGAAGACTTTTAACAGAAATTGTAAATGGCAACTGCCTTTGCCTTCCTATTTTTACTAGACATCACTGCCCCACCTTTCTTTGCAAGCTCATGACCTGTGTTTTGAAAGTGTCTTTGTTGGTACTTTTTATCATTGTTTCCAGTCATTAAACTCTCCTTCACTTTTGATCTAGTTAACTAAGTTCAATTAAAATGTGATAGCTCCATGTTAAAACAGAAATTAAAAAATAATTTCAACTGGTTAACAGGGGGTTAAAGAACAGGGGAGTCATGTTCCCTCCTTACCTGGTTGTAACACTAGTAATTGTTGGTATTCAAACAAAATTGGGGCTTCCGGCATATGAATCACAGAAAACTAGTATGATTGTGTAGTAAGCAATTAAACAAGCTTAAGTATGTTCGTTTTTTTTTGCATAGGGTAGTCTATAAGAGGACACACAAATTGGTTTGGGTGAGGTTATACTGACAAAATACAGTTTGGTCTCCTTGCCTGTGGAACGGTATTGATGTATGATTTCTATCTCTGCTCTATGCAGGAAAAGCACTAGTTTCTATGTGTGTAGCAGATTTTGTTTACCACTAATATCTGTCTTACACTTCAGCTCTTGCTTTCAGCTCTTTTCATTTTTCTCTGAATCCATACCTAAGTTTAACCTATCAAGACCATGATTATTAAAAGTAAACAGACTCACCTAATCAAACATAGAACATCTGTAAACTACATTTTTGGCTTAGAGGATATTCATTAGATTGACTCCTATGAGAAAAATTGAGTAGAATGGGCCTAAATTCTCTGGAGCAGAATGAGAGTTAATTCCACTGAAATGTTCAAAAAATTTTTAAAGGCCTTGACAGGGTATATGCTGAGGGGATGTATCCACAAACTGTGAATCTAGAGTTAAGGTTAATTTTCTCCCCTTAAAGGATCAGCCATTTAAGACTAAGATGAGTAGACGTATCTTCACTTGGAAGGTAATGAATGCTGAGATTCTCTACTGTAGAGGGCTTTTGATATTTAGTTATTTAGAACAGCTGAGACTGAGAGTGATATATTTGTGGACATGATGGAAATAAAAGGTTTTGGGAGAGTGGGGTCCATGTGAAAGTTGAGCCATAATTTTTTTGAATGATGGAGCATGCTTAAGGAACTGTATAGTCTACCAATGTTCCCAATTCTTAGATACTAATTAATTCAACATGTCACACAGCATTGACTACCATGTGCAAGTACCCTAGGTTGATGTTTTGGTGCTACATTGTTGGAGATGCCCATATTTTGCACATGTTATTAAGCTAATGCTTTATCTGTTAGCTCAGTTGAATACAGAAGATCCAATAGACTTGAAAGAGTAGGAAGCATCCCCTAGTGCCGTGACCAAGTAATCTTCTTCAATGAATGGCACAAAGAAGAGTTTGGCTTATACATCTGATTGGACTTCTTTTGAGTTCAGTTGTTTGGTACACCAGAAGCTGGAGAGCTGAGGTACAGCCAATGTTGGGTGATTGGTCTGAGTCATTTTAATAGCTGAGCTGAGTTGCTGATGCTTAACATCAGCTCAGGATGGTTGGCAACTCTGATCTAGTCCAATATAAGACAACTTCTACACTGCTTACAGCCTTCAGAGAAATCTTAGAAGTGGCTGGTGTAGCATGGCAAGAAGACTAACATGGGCAGACTGTGGTCAGTTGGAGTTCTATGCAACTATATTCCTCCAAGCCCCACAGGAAATGAAGTAAAACAAAGATTCCTATATTTTGGGATAACAAGGTGTTGAGCTGGAGGAACACAGCAGGCCAAGCAGCATCAGAGGAACAGGAAAGCTGAAGTTTCGAGTCTGGACCCTTCTTCCCACTATCTCTCTTCCTATGTTTTGGTACTGGATTCCAATGGTTGCTTTAAGACTTGTTGGTTAGGCTACCTGCAGACCGAGTGGTCTTTACTGGGAACTGACACCTACTCTGCTCAGTATAACCAATTATTTGAAGTGGTCATTACACAAATATTAACATTTATTAATTTTAATTCCTGTTTACCGAGGCTTCCTAGATACCTGCAAAGCAATCTTTACCAACATGATGATGTTGATATGACAGATCAGATGCGAGGATGTCACATTTTAAAATCAGTCATTTTAATCTTAACATTATGCATGGCAAGTGAGCGCAATTTGTCCATCTCCACATTAGACATTAGTTGCCAGTTTTAGCTTGCGTCATTGCTAAAATTATATATCATGTTTATGAACTTAATTACATTTTCTAAGTATTCTTTGAACATCAAACATTTCTGTTCAATGGCACTGATGGTGTTTAAAAAGGCCTTCTAAGTCAACCACTGTGGCTGCATTTTGATTGACAAAAGCAAAGGCTTTAGCCATTTATGAAGCACCTTTCGGATTTGGCACTTAATCCACAGCCGTAACCATTCATTCCAATCACCTTTGGTGCAATGTGCACCTGTGTGAGTACCAGAGTTGAGTCTCAAGGAATTAAGTGAAGGAAGAAGAGAGATATTTGGTTTCTTTTGCTGAAACAAAACAGCTGAGTTGTGAGCAGGATTGATGAGTAAACTAAAAGTAAGGTCTTTAGTTTATGTTCTGGTCTCTAGCTTTTTATGACTTCTTCTCTTAAAAGTAGCTTGTTTAGTATAAAATTGATGTTAGTGTGTAAAAAAGAAAATTAAAAAATATGAAGTGCTCAGAGTGGATGTTCTTCAAGTATAAGGAACATAGAGTGATTTAATTAACAAATGAAGTACGATAGAGCCAGCAGGTCAAGTGATGTGTTGTAGCTGCAGCATGTGGGAGTTGCTGAACACTAAGATGATCCAGAGTGAACTAAGGTTTGTAACTATGGATCTGATTTTGAGGAGATGGAGTTTGAGCTGTGAACATTGCAATACATCAGGGTGGGGTCAGTACCCAGACACTTTATTCAGGAGGCAGTGACACCCTTAATCTAGGTAATTCAAACTTGGTCTGTGCGCAGGAGGATATCATAGGTTTTGGAAACTAAAGAGCAGCTGTATCTGTTCCTGCAATTGTCCAACCATTATATGGTTCTTATAAACTACATGGACAAGACAGGGACTGCAGGGAGGATAAGTGACCTGACCATGACCATGCTATATAAGGAATTATTCAATTGGATGACTAAATAGGAACATGGGAGAAGAAGGGAACAGGATAATTAAGGGTTTAGATACTGTCCCATGCAGCCATGAATATGCTCGCTGAATGTTGTGTTGCCTGCCATTTACCACAATTAAGGACACCTCCTTGGACTGGAAGGGAGTTTGAAGTGAGAGGGCAGGAATCCAGTTGTCACCATTCGCATTGGTACTAACTACATCAATAGGACTGAAAAGGAAGTTCTGCTGAAAGATTTTGAACAGTTAGAACCTAAACTATAAATCAGAACATCCAAGAGAATACTTCTTATTTACTATCTAAGCCTGGGCAAATGGGGACAGGGTAAATAATATCAACGAGTGGAGTAGCATTAATGAGGTTCAGTTCAAGGTTCACTGGCACCAGTGCTGGGATTAAAATAAGATGTTTTAGTGCAAAGGGCTTCATGCTAGGACCAATGTTCTAGCAAACCAAATAACTAGGGCTATAAAGAGGGCTTTAAATTAATTGGAGGGGGGAATTCATGAGGGGTGACATAGGTACAAAGCATAAGGATATGGTGGCATTGCAGGGCAACTGGTTTGATAATGATACACAATGTGAAGCAGGAAGAAGCAGAGTAAACATGAAAAAAAGCAAATAAGGTCAAAGGGAGAGAAATATTCGTTAATAAAAGGTAAAAATACTGGGTAAAAAAGATAAATTAAAATTGCATAATATTTAGAAGGATCTAAATGAATTACTGTCACAGATAGAGGTAAATGAGTATGGTCTTAGAGCTATTACAGAGATATAAGTGTAAGGAGATCAAAGCTGGGAACTAAATATTTGGGTGGATGCCACTTTTCAAAAGGACAGGCAGGTAGAGAAGGGTGAGTGATGTTGTTTTCTTAGTACAAGATGGAATAAGCATGATAGCAAGAAATAATCTTGGATCAGATGATGTAGAAACTATGTACGTTGGGTTAAGAAGTAACAAGGGGAAGAAGACACCGGTGAGAGTAACCTATAGTTCTCCTTAGAGTAGCTGTTCTGTAGGACAGGTAATAAATTAAAGGATAATAAGTGCATGTAAAAAGGCCTGCACATTAATCATTGGTGATTTTAAACTTCATGTCAAATGGGAAAATCAAATTGGCAAAGATAGACAGGAGGAAACATTCATGAAGTATATTTGGGAGTTTCCTACAACAACATACTGTGGAACCAACCACTGATCCAGCTATTTTGGATTTGGTGATTTTTAATGAAGCAGATTTAACAAACGATCTGAGAATAAAGATTCTGGCAAAGTCCCAGAGGACGGAAGGGAGGGAGACAGAAAGAAGAGGTAGCAATAGGCCACTTAGTTTAGCACCCATCATTGGGAAAACCTTCATGTCCATTATAAGGGATGCAATATTACAGAATTCAGAATAGTATATCATCCAGCAAAGTCAACATTACTTCATGAAGGCGAAATTATACCTCGCAAATTTTAAGAGTTCTTTGAGGAGGTAACAAGCAGGATAGATAAAAGGAAACAAGTAGATGTAATTTGTTTGGATTTCCAAGAGGTGTTTGAAAAGGTACCAAAGACTAGAACACCAAAACATCCAAGCTCCATTCCAAATCAGCAACCATGAATTGGAAATGTCCTTCAACATTGCTGAATCAATATTGTGGAACTTCTTACCTAACAATGCTACCACACAGCATACAGCTCAATAGTAACTTCTCAAGGCAAACTAGGGATGGATAATTGATCCTGGACTTGGCAGCAATGCCCACATCCCATGAATAACTGGTTGTTAATAAAAAAGCTCCTGGGATCTCTAATGTATCGATAGGTACATTGCATAACTTTCAATGTTCTCCTGTAAAGATGACAAATTTGGTGAAGGATTATCCAGATCTTGATGAAATTGTCTGGAATATTGCTGGAAATTTGTGTTAACCCAAAGCCGAACATATTTTCCTGAACAGGTCTTCATTACGTTTTTTTTCCTTTACGTGAAAGATATACAAAAGTCAGTCAGATTGCAGTGAGGTAAGAGGCAACCAATTAAGTACAACCTGTCATTGATCTTACCTGATTCCTTCATCTGCCGGTTTTCTCTTTAACTTGTTACATGAAATAGGAACTGTAAAACGATCATGTGCAAATGAACTTGATTTATTAGGTATAAAAAAAAAATCAATAGGGAATACATTAAATGTGGTTGGAGCATGTCTGTACTCCTCTGTCTTTGAACATTATATTTAACAGCAAATGTAAGCTTAAAGTGAGAGGATTTGAAATTACAAATACCACATGAGAAAGCGGTGGTGTTGCTTTCTTCTTTGACATACCAACAGATTGAATTTCAATCTTCAAGGATAAAATGGTGGAACAGCATAGAAACATCCCCACATGTGACATCAGTCTCGAACATGTGTGGGGTCCCTTCCAACTTGCATTAACATCATGTGTCTTGCAGTTAGTTTCAACACAGTAGTAACCCAAAATAAATAAATTCTGCCCATCAAGCCAATTATTCTAGATTGCTCACATAATATGCAATTGCTGCCACTTGAAGCATAAGTATTAAAGCAGGCAGACATTAATATTGACAAAAATGTGAAGACCAATAATTATTTGCAGTAACCTGAATTTCATAGTTCTAGTGTCTTCAGTGCTCCATTTATTTTATGCAGAAACAGCCAGAAGCCAGTGTTTTATTGGAAAGTGAGTTAGTGATTGATGTCAGCATTGCAGATTCCTGTGATGAGCACATTGCTAGGAGTCTCGCAGCAAGAGTTTTCTTTTACTTTCCACTTAGCCAGTTCGTCTAGAGTCTGAGCTGGAGTTACAAATTCTTCCTCCTGCCTCAGGCCAACATTTTATCGGAAACACTTTCAAGAAAAAAACAGATTCACAAATGTATCAGAGATAAAAGGTACTGCAGATGCTGGAGAATCCGAGATAACAAGCATGGGGCTGGATGAACACAGCAGGTCAAGCAGCATCATAGGAGCAGGAAAACTTGACGTTTCGGGCCTAAACCCTTCATCAGAAATGTGGTCTATTTTCTTAGACAAATACCCCCACTAAGGGCAATTGTGTAAATCCTCTATCCCTAGTTACAGCAATTTGGTTTAGCACACCTTGGTGATTATACTTGGCATTCCATATGATGGGCTTTTACAAAAACATCCCTGTGTATGAATATATGCCCCTTCTAGCAAGTATAAATGAGCCATGTTATACGTTCAAGTGACTATCTTAAATTGGTTACATGGGAAATGCTGGAGATACTCAGCAGGTTTGACAGCATCTGTGGAGAAAACAACAGAGTTAATGTTTCAAGCCAAGTATGGTTCTTCCTCAGAACTTCAATTCTTCATTTCTTCTCTATAGCAATATCTAGGTCAGTTGGAGTTGACTTACCAACCATTTCATTTTTTCATGTAGTATAAATTCTTGTTATGCAATTCATACTTGGCATTCTTACATTTGCCCTAATGAGTACAAGGTGGAAAGCTTCAGAAACATGTTCTTCTTTTCAGCAATATTCATGTTCTACACTACCAAGAGAGAGAGAAAATGAGAGAGAATTGAAAACTGAGAAAAAAATGTACAAAATAAACAACAAACAATTCATCACCTACGAGAATGAGAATCCAGGTTTCAATTGTTCCTTATCTGGAGATGTTGGTTGGTACAACAGAAAAATAAGTCAAAGTATTTGAAGAATCTTTAGCGGTTAAATACCTGTACTTTCACTCTGTGTTGAGTTTAATTGGTTCTTAAAGCTCAAATGTAGCAATATGTTGAAACTCACTGGGAGATTTCCTTTATTCTTGCACAGGATGTGGGTGTCGCTGGCTGGGCTGGCATTTATGTCCCATTTCTATGAAGGTCACTTTTTACAAGGCTAAAGATGGAGCGGAGTAAATTGTTCAGTAACTTACAGTGAGTTGTAAACACATAGGTCATTTCTTTCTGGCCTCAAATTGCTATAAATTTAACATACTAAGAACAATGACTATGTTAAGCTCACTGGTATATATCAGTACATTCTGACCAAAGAAAACTCAATATAAACTATTTTGCACCTTACTGAAATGGAAAGACCTAGCCTTCACTGATGCATTTTCAATATGATTGACACACCACTTAGGAAAACTAAGAAGCAGGTAACTATTTTTCTCTTTTATTTTCAATTAGTTCTGTTCTACAAAATAGCTTTTTCCCTGATTCCAATACATAAGAGGATTGATGAGGACAGAGGTGTGGACATGGTCTATATGAACTTCAGTAAGGCATTTGACAAGGTTCCTCATGGTAGACTGGTTAGCAAGGTTAGATCACATGGACTAGAGGAAGTACTTGCCATTTGGACACAGAACTGGTTTGAAGGTAGAAGGCTGGGTGATAGTAGAGGGTTACTTTTCAGACTGGAGACCCGTGACCAGCAGTGTGCCACAAGGATCGGTGCTGGATCCACTGCTTTTTGTCATTTACATAAATGATTTGGATGTGAACATTGGAGATATGGTTAGTAAGGTTTGCAGATGACACCAAAATTGGAGCTGTAGTGGACAGCAAAGAAGGTTACTTAAGAGTACAACTGGACATTGATCAGATGGGCCAATGATCTGAGAAGCGGCAGATGGAGTTTAACTTAAATAAATGAGGTGCTGCATTTGGAAAGGTAAATCAGGACAGGAATTATACACTTATTGGTAAGGCCCTGGGGAGTGTTGCTGAGCAAAGAGACCTTGGATGCAGGTTCCTAGTTCCTTGAAAGTGGAGTTGCAGTAGATAGGATAGTGAAGAAAGCAATTGGTATGGACCCGAAACGTCAGCTTTCCTAGCCCTCTGATGCTGCCTGGCCTGCTGTGTTCCTCCAGCCCCACACTGTGTTATCTCTGCCTCCAGCATCGGCAGTTCTTACTATCACTAATTGGTATGTATGCCCTTATTAGTCAGTGCATTGAGTATAGCAGTTGGGAGGTCATGTTACAGCTGTACAGGACATTGGTTACGCCACTTTTGGAATGCTGCATGCAATTCTGGTCTACCTGCTATTGGAAGGATGTTATGAAAATTGAAAGGATTCAAAAAAGATTTACAAGGATGTTGCCAGGGTTGGAGGGTTTGAGCTATAGGGAGAGGCTGAATAGACTGGCACCATTTTGCCTGGAGCGTTGGAGGTGAGGGGTGATCTTATAAAGGTTTATAAAATCATGTGGGGCATGGATAGTGTAAATAGACAAGGTCTTTTGCCTAGGTTGGAGGAGTCCAAAACTAGATGGTATAGGTTTAAGGTGAGAGGGGAAAGATTTAAAAGGTACCTAAGAGGCAACTTTTTCACTCAGAGGGTGGTGCATGTATGGAATGAACTGCTAGAAGAAGTCGTAGAGACTGGTACAATTATAACATTTAAAAGGCATCTGGTTGAGTATATGAATAGGAACTGTTTAGAGGGATATGGGCCGAATGCTGGCAAGTGGGACCAGACTAATTTAGGATACCAGATTGACATGGATGATTTGGACAGAAGGGTCTGTTTCTGTGCTGTTTATCTCTATGTCTCTATGAATCCAGATTCAGTGATGGTAATGCCATTGAATGTCCTGTTCTATTGATTCTGTTAGCTCCAGTCTTTAAACTAAATATTTTAAATGATAAGTAAATGCAAAATGGAATTCTTATTTTATGTTCAATGATATTTTTCGCAGTGTTTTCACCTCACTGCTATTATTTATAAAATTTCTCTCTGGTGGTGGTGCTAGTGGCATCAACTAAAAATTGCAGTTTCCATAAAGATTTTCTGCATCTCTTAACAGGATTTGGAAATACAGTAACCAGTAAGGCAGAATATTCAGTTCTGAGGCTCAACTGAGCTATAATGAGTAAATAATCCACAATTAGGGTTTTACACAACCCAGTAAGTTGAAAATCCACCATAATATTTCCAAAGGTCAGTGTCAGTAAATAGATAAATTGGAGTACATAATTTGGAGATCAGAGTTCAGAACATTCTGAAGAAGGGTTGCTGGACCCAAAATATTAACTCTGCTTTCTCTCCACATATGCTACCTGACCTGTTGAGTTTTGCCAGCAATTTCTGATTTTGTTTCTGATTTCCAGCATCCTTAACATTTTTTTATAAATTGGAGATTATTGATAGAGGTAGCCAATTAGATAAAAATTGGCTTGATGTTAGGAAATGGAAGGTGTTGGTAGAGAGTTGTTGTTCAGACTGGAGGACTGTGACCAGCAGTGTGCTGCAAGGATCAATGCTTGTCCACTGTCTTTTGTCATCTGTGTAAATGATTTGGGTGTGAATATAGGAGGCGTGGATAGTAAGTTTGCCAATGAAACCAAAATAAGTAGTGTAGTGGACAGTGAAGGTTATTTCAGAGTACGGTGAGACCCTGATCAGATAGGCCTGTGGGCCAAGGAGTGACAGATGGAGTTTAATTTAGATAAATGTGAGGTGCTACATTTCCTTAAGACAAACCAAGGTAAGACTTGCACAATCAACGGTTGGCCCTGGGGGATGTTGCCGAACAAAGATACCTTGGAGGCATCAGTGCTTAATTCCTGAAAGGTGGAGTTGTAGGTCGACAAAGTGGTGAAGAAGGCTTTTGCTTTGTTTACTTTCATTGTCAGTTCATTGGTGATAGGAGTTGTAACGTCATGTTGAGGCTGTACAGGACATTGGTGAGGCCAGTTTTAGAATACTGTATACAATTCTGGTCGCCTTCTATAGAAAGGATGTTATAAAAATTGAGATGATGCAGAAAAGGTTAACAAGGATGTTGGCAGGACTAGGAGGTTTGAGTTACAGGAAGATGCTGACTAGGCTGGGGCTTTGTCCCCTCAATGTCAGAGACCTTATGGAGGTTTATAAAGTCATGAGGGGCATGAGTAGGGTGAATAGCCAAGGTTATTTTTCCCATGGTGGGGGAGTCCAAAACTAGAGGGCATTGGTTGAAGGTGAGAAAGGAATGATTTAAAAGGGATCTGTGGGGTAACTTTTTCACACAGAGGGTGATGTATATATAGAATGAACTGCCAGACAAAGTGGTGGAGGCTGGTACAATTACAACATTTAAAAGGCATCTGGATGGGTATGTGAATGGGAAGTATCTAGAGGGACATGAATCAAATGCTGGTAAATGAGACTAGGTGAGATTGGGATATCTAGTTGGCGCGGACAAGTTGGACTGAAGGGTATGCTTCTGTGCTGTATGATTGTATAACTCTATGAATGAATGTTGGGAGAATTCTTTATTGTTCAGAGGCTATAGAAACTAGCATGAACTGTGAATGAACTGGATTCATGTTTGCAGTTAAAAAGATAATCATGTGGAAACAGTAAGAAAATGGAAGTAAGACAATAATTGTTTCAGACTGGTGATACAGGCAAAGGGACCATGGTCAAATAGGCTCCAATTGCTTTGTAAAAGTTTATAATTTCTGTGCATGCATTAGAATGTCTATCACCAGTGACTTTCAGATCTTTTTATTAGAAAGTCTACATAGTTATTTATATCTTTTGCATTGAGGCCGTTAAAATAAGTACAGCCCAAATGACCAAGAAACAAGTTCTGATTTTATTCGGTCAAATACTATCTATTCAGTGATCTGTTCCTTATTATCTGTACAATTCTACCTGTGGTTTAAATAGAATAAAACACAGGAAATTGAGTTTTGCCTGTGGATAACGCCTGTGGATAACATTTGTGATTTAAGGATTACAAGGTCTTCCAGACTGTCAGGATGAAATGCATGTCCTGCTGATTACCACTGTTCATTCTCTATGGATGCTGTATGCTGTTAAAGACATTGCACTGAGGTTAAAGGTGTTTATACGGGGAATATTGTGATTCTTTGAACTTAGCATGTCTCATTTCATTTTTCAGAAGTGACGGTGGGAACATGTTTACTTGTGATCTAACTTGAAATTAGGGTTTCTCTAGGGAAACTAAGGTTCTGCCTCCTATAAAATTAATTCCTGCAATTCCACTGTTTCGTCAACTCAGCATTAAAATCAACATGGACTAGGTAGGTCCACATTAAACACTAGTGCTGCTTTACATCACTACATATTGTGATTCAATTCAAATCAAATTACAACTTTTAATCACCATTAGTTCCACAGCAGTACTTAAAAACCATTCTTGCTCAAAAGATCAGCAGACTGTAGCTAACAAGTTGACATTCAGGCTACATTAGCCACCAATGGCTGGTTGCATAAGCGTCTTGTTAATGATTTATGAAATGTCTACACCGGCAACCCAGAATCGTCTCATGCAAACAATTGGTTACTTATTACCAGATACACTCAATAGCTATGCTTTGGGTTCTTTTGAAAAAAGAAAGCCTACATAATCTGGAAGTTGGCACAGCATAGCTTAATTTTTGGCACTGTTTTGTTTAATCTTGTGTCCCGTTATACCCTAATATTCATCTCAGACATGTTTTGCCATTTCTTGTGCAAAACAGTAAGAGAAAGAAAAGAAAAATCTTGATTGTCATGTTACCCAGTTGCATATGAGCCGCTACGTGCCTAATCTAGAGCTTGGAGGACTTTGGTAATTGGCTCCTGTACAATAAGGTCATTGTGCAGTGCTGATTTCGGAAGTGAACCTAAAACTTGCATGATAAGTAAACAGAGGGAAGGAAATAATCAATTTAGAGCTTTTACTAAACAAGTTCTTATCTTGATTTTTTTTCAGTATTGCACTGCTGGTCAAATATTATATGGCTATGTGTACCAAAATGTTTAAAGGGACAGTATTATCAACAGATAAAAATGCCACCAGAGAGGGAATGGAGACAGTTTGAATAGAGAATAGCATATGTGCAAGTAGGGAAAATGAGGTAGGTATTGGTTCCGAACGATGCCCTTAGTATAAAGCTTGGTTGATTTTAATGACCAGGAGTTATAACCCTATGAATACTCTGCTCACAACCTATCTTTTTACACAATTCTTAGTGTGACTGTTGAGTTAGATTATTAAAACAGTGAATGCAACTCTCAAAAAAGGAGATTGCACTCACTGAATTTAATAACTGTTATGAGTTTACCATTTGATTCACTTCAGTTTTGGAAAATGCTGAAGAAAATGAGAAGAAAGATTTCCTGTGTCCCATGACTGCCTGAATCTCAGATGCCCCCTGGGGTGGGGTGATAGAAGTGAAGAACATTTTTGGAGTGGTATGCTTCATGGATTATGCTCTCAAAATTAAACAGACAGTGTAAGACCAATGGAGCGAGAGAGTAAGAGAAAGGGTGAAAGAAGCGAGAAAGGGAGAGTAAGGGGTGAAAGAGAAAAATGGGAACGAATGAGTGTGGGTGAGGGAAAGGGGAGCCGGACAGAGGCTAAGCAGGCTGTGAGAGGAGAAAACCTCAGACTGAAGTTCAATTCACACTCATCCCTAGTTGCACGTGAACTCTGCTGAGGCAATTTTCAATGGTCAACTCTATTAATACTTACTTAAATGATCATTTTCATACTTTTAAATTTTCATACCTTAGATTTTTTTGATGAAGCCCATGCTTACTGATATGGAAACCATTATCTTTTTGAAACTTCTTCACCAAGAGAAGAATTGAAATATAGCTCCTCCCACACCCGTCCCCCCACTCCCTGCAAAATGTTGGCAACTCCTCCTGTAAAGCACTGAATTATGATTTCATCAGCTGTGGCAGCATAGCACTATGGTGGCACTCCATCTTTTGGTTCACTTTTGCCTTTCTAAGGTGGTGAGATCTCTTATAAACCTGTTTCTGCCAACAGCATTATTCTCTGCACAGAACAACAACAGGAGTGAGAACAGTGCAACAGTAGAGTTGAAGGTAGGATATAGTAGCTGAGCAGGCCAAAGACCAGAAGGGACATGGGAAAAAATGAAAAGATCAGTGAAGGCTGAGTAAATATAGAAAGAAAGAGCTCAGGTTCTGTTGGAACCAAGATCAATATCCAGGATGGGAAAATAGAATGATTAAACTCTAATATTAATGTTACAAAGTGAGGTTCTAAGTTTCATTTATAATTTTTTTTTAAAGTCTAATATATTATTTCTGATAAGTTAGTTATTGGTGTAATAAATGGTGGTATGGTAGAATTCCTCAATCCTGTCAGATTTTTCTGGAAATGTGGTGGTGTAGTGGAAATGTTACTTGACTAATTATCCAGAGCACTGTGGTTAGAGTTTGAATCCCACCACAGCGGATGGTATAATTTGAATTCAATCTAAAAAAGCACTGCTGGAATTAAAAGCTAATCTGATGGCAACAATCTTACCATTGTTGTAAATACCAAAAAGGTTTACTAATGTCCGTTGCCATCCTTTCCTGGTCTGGCCTACATGCGACTCCAGACCAACCCCAATATGGTTGGCTTTCAACTGTCCTTTACAACTACCTAGTCCTTCAGTTCAAAGTCAATTAATGCTGGCCTAGTCAATGATCCCCACATACCATGAATGAATGAAAATGTACACACCATGTTCCTTCTTATATTTTGGACAACTATGCTGATGCAGGAAATGCTATCGACTGAAGGAGCTAGAGCTTCAGGTTTCATAAATTGAGAGACAGTTGCATCACTGCAGTACATCCACAAAGCTGAGAGCCATATGGATAGTATATTTCTATAAGCAGTCACCCCACAGCTAAATAGTTCAGGAACTGAAACTCAGATGCAGTAAATAAAACTATGCAAGAGAGGAAACAAGAACTCCCGGGTTACTTGATTATGGAAACATAAGTCTTGGTAGTGACCAGGCACATGTATATGCATGAATATTTCCTCTTCCAGGTAAACTCTATACTGGTGTGGTATGTTTGCTTGAGTACAGCAATTGTTATTTCCTTCAATCAATAATAGCTCTGATGACCACAGTGGATATATCCCCATAGCCTTGCATACCAAGATACTTTGTAGGATTGTAGTTGATTCTCTTTTCCCCAATTTTGATTCTTAGCAATTTTATGGAGAGTCACAAAGTACACCTATATTTCCTCCTCAGTAATTTTACATACTGAATGAAAATTAAATGCAAAATTGAAATGGAGAGTTCTCTGAATCAACCTCACTTCTCCTCATCAATTGAAATCAGCGTAATTGGAACTCGTTTCATTTTGCTTTTCTTTTCCTTTTTCTCTATCTTCACCTCTTTATTCGCTAGCTTATTTCTCTCTTTTTAAGTCAATTTTTCTTAGTTGGAAGGACTCCTAAGCTCATATGTAACACCTGCCAGAGGATGTGCTTGACCTTGTGATTCATACTTCACAGGGGCCTGTTTTACTGGCCACACAAGTCCAGATTCCACTCAAGGCCTGTTCTTGGCCGGCTGTTCCACAGCCAGTCGCAGCTGCAATAGTGACTCCCTGTGGCATAGCTGTGACTGAGGAGCTGATGGCTCTCTGTATTGTTTGTAGCTTCCGGGAGCAGTACATTCTCCTTTGTGAAAGTGTCGCTCCCAGAAGAGTGGATGCGACTGCATGCAATTAATAGGCTGATTGATGTAAAATGCTGTCAGGGCCTGCATGGTCAACGGAGACAGGATTGCTCCCAATGTCCTAGTGAGAGGATAAGGCTACCATCATGTTGTAAGTTCCTGGCCTATCACTATCCTCCTCACAGTTGACAAGAATTCCAAATTTTGCATCATTTGAACGTTTTGAAATTCTACCTTCCGCATCCAAACCCAGCTCAACGTATATCAAGAAATGTGGGGACGAAGAAAGGGAAACACCAGGTCCTGTGAATGGTTTATTGTGGTCAATCTCATTCTGGCCATTGTCCCGACTGAGTAGCATGAGTGGAAACAAGGGGAGTCCAAAGGGTTCTCTCATCATCCAAAGTCTCTCCTCTTTGGCTTCTCCTATGTTGTTGGCCAATGATTTACGGAGAATGGTGAGCTCCTTGCATTCATTTTTGTGGCAACTCACAACATAAACTGAAGTGCATGTGTTGATATTGCCAGCATTCCCGTCAGCACTGAGCCTTGACATTGAGAAAGGAAGGAGGTACAATCAGGAATGAGAGCTGCTGCAAGGCTGTAGTATTGGGAAGTGCCTGATCACTTTCTGAACACACGCAACAATCGGGGGAAGTTTAAACGGGGGAGTAAAAGTGTTTTGACCTTTGACCTGGAAGCATCGCAGAAAGAAAAGATTTTAATTTCTATGAAATATTTGTGGAATATTTAATTGGTTTTCAGAATATTTGAAAATGACTTGTAACAGTTTGTGTGAATTGTAAAAGGACCAATTATAATTTTCTTGAATTATAATAAATATTGCATGATGTGACTTGGAGACCTTTGATCTAGAAGCAATACCTACAGGAAGGAAATTAAGAGTAAATCCTTACCACACTCATTATTTCTTCCAAATGATATTTAACATGGAGAGTACTGATTTATCAGCTGAGGGGAGCAGTAGTTTCAAATCAGCAGGAAATTCCTTTGCTCTAAACTTCAAGGGGTTGCAGCCAAAGTTGATGACTCCCAGAGCAACTCCTTCCTGACTATATACCACTGTGCTGCCACATCTGGTAAGTCTGGTCTGCTGGTGGGACACAGCAGCCCCAGGAATGGTGATGGTGGCGTCCAGAATTTCGTATGCAGTCTTCATTGGTAAGATTATGTCAGGTTGTTGTTTGACTGGTCAGCACTCTCAATTTTGGCCCAAGGCGCCTGAGGTTAATAAGGAGGATTTGCACAGTTGCCAGGGCTTGGTTTGCTGTTGTTATTGCACAGTGCCTAGATTGATGCCAGGTGGTGTGTCCGTCTTTCATTCCATTTTTACATTTATATAGCTGTTCATCTGAGTGGCTTGCTAGGCAATTAATAGCCATGCACATTGTGTTAGGTCTGATGTCACATGTTGGCTAGGCGATTTCCATAACAAAGCAGACATGTATTTAATGACAGCTGACAATAATTTTAGCCTTGGTAGATTTGATTCTGCGTTCCTAGAACGTTAGCCTTCACCTCAGAATGACTAGCCCAGAGTCATTACCACCACATCACCACCTCCCCACTGAGAATGGAAAATACAAAGGGATGAAATACATTTACCAAGCACTTTTGTGTATGGGAAATTGTTTGATCTATCATGGTAACTAACAAAATCACAGATTATTTGCTCTCAAAAATGCCTCCTTCGTAGGCATCAAATTACTTGTGGGTTTGGAAAAAAACAACCTTTCATTTCTGGTAGCTTAGTTTCTTCTGAGCCAGCTGTAATAATAGAGTTTTCTGGAGTTTCCCTTTTGAGTGATTCAGTAAGATTTTACCAATGTAACAACAAGGCTATTTTCCTCCAGGCATCTTCAATCAGAAAATTCCTGATGGAAGCTAATCAAGTTCCTACAGGTAACAGCAGACTGCAGAAGTCAAGTGAAAAGGAGAGAGGATGTATTAACAATGACACTAAAGAGTGTTCAATCTTGGTCTAGACAATAATAGAAATAACAGATAAAATTTACATGATACTGTTTCTGAAATATCCCACAGTAATGTTGTATTTACTAATATTAATTCAGCTGCTTCGTTTTATGATGATTTATCAGTATTTCTTTAGATGCATTGGTATGAATGGGATTCTCTGCTGTAACTTCAGAAGAGCCACAGAAATCACATTTTCCACTTTTTCTCCAGGATCCCCAGCAGATTTTTCCCAAAGTTATTGAGGATAGTTAGGAGATCCTGCACAGAAGGCCAAACTCTTGCTCTTCTACATGATTGGCCACTCTCCATTTCACACTCACTAGTGAACTATTTTGCTGCATCAATGAATGAGTTAACTTCTTTTGTTGTATACAGCACACATTCAGCTCATCAAAGTTGATAATTTAGAAGTGCACCACATTTTTATTTGTACTCTTGAGTAAGTGAAATATCATAGGTAAAAATCATGAATTGTCTTAATTTTAAATTAATTGTTCATACAAAAGACATGAAACCTTCCTTCCTTTAAAGTTCCTGATTGACCAGTTTTACATTTCCAATATCTCCTGCTATTTTAGCAACAACATTGTTTTCTTAAAACCATGATCTACTTAAAGAAGACAAATTTACGCAATATGAAATGTTAGCATGTGTAACATTGGTGCCAGTTTTACAGTCATATTTGGTAATTAATTTAATTATTGTGCACGCATTTGTAACAAACACAGATTCTTATAGGGTGGTGTTGTGTCTTGCAAAATATTTTCTTTTTTTTAATAAATTGAAGATGGCTTAGCCTGCAGCACCATGACAAAAGAGACATTGATTGCATCCAACATTATTAGTTTATTATTTTTAGTAAAATATGAACCTCTGGTGTATTCTTTTTCAGTTCCACTGTTTGTGGCATTTATTGTTAGGCATTCTGACAGCTCGAGTTGAGTGTTCTGAATTCTAGCTTGATCTCTTTTCCTTAGTAAGTTGACCAGTTCACTTCAGTTTGGTTCAGTGAAATTAAAATGTCTAGTCTTGTTTGGCTGCAAACAGCATTTACAGCTGGTCCCTAGCCAACTGGTGACTAAATTAATGTGAAGTGTTGCAGAGTTGGCTCCAGAATGGCAGACAGAAGCGGCCCAGGAAACCTGGTATGAAATTTAGTTAAACTGGAAAATATGGGGAGAAAAGGCTATTGGCAATATATATAAAATACAAGTTAAAATAGTAGACTCAAGAATATATATTGTAAATTCAAAAGGAACACAAAGTCAACAGCAGTAGTAAGGTTTTTAAATTATTCTCGTTTGAAATTACACCAAATTGTTTCTCAAATGTTTCACGTGCCAGTGGAAATGGTACTGATTTTATTTCAGGAGGTCAGCCAGTAATATTTTCAGGGGAGCTTTGTGTTTCCATTCTAATCACATTTTAAAATTTTTAATCTTGGAGGCTAGGATTCCTGAACTTCAGGAATTTGACAGGTAAAAGATGAGGGTGAGGACCAAAACCATTAAATATTAGATTCATTTTATTGCTCCTAGGCCACGAGGAAAAATTGTGCTTCCCCCCACACCAGAGTCAATTATAACAATGAGATAAAACCCCAATAAATGATCGCTGCCAGACACACAGTATTGGTCACCCACCCACCATGGTTTCCATGTCAGCATAGCAGCATGGTGGCTCAGTGCTTAGCACTGCTGCCTCACAGTGCAAGGGACCCAGGTATGATTCCAGCCACAGGCAACTGTCTGTGTAGGGTTTGCACATTTCCCCTGTGTCTGCATGGGTTTTCTCTAGGTCCTCCAGTTTCCTCCCACAGTCCAAAGATGTGAAGTCTAGGTGGGTTATCCATGGGAATTGTGGGCTTACAGGGATAGGTAGGGTGTGGCTATGGGTGGGATGCTCTTTGGAGGGTTGGTGACTCATTGGTCAAATCGCCTGCTTCCATACTGTGGTGATTTTATCTTTGTGATGCCAGAACCCTCACCTGGCATTTTGGCACTTCCTATCTCCAGCTCTCTTCATAATGTCTGTGACCCCACTGATATCCAACACATCTCACTGGTTATTATCAACATCCTATGATGCCTGAATTCTGGCTACCGGGATGGCAGATTTACCTGGCATCTACTCCCAGAATGCCTTCTCAACTATCTAATTGGTTGTAAAATAAGGAAACCTGTTGAAAGATTTTTTGTTTGTTTTGGTTAAGCATCAAACACACGGTTTATATTTACCAATGGCCTTAGTGACATTACACCAGGAGTAGTTTTGGTGCAATTTGGTCTCCTTACCTGTGGAAGAATGTTCTGTCCACAGGGGGAGTGCATCAGAGGATTACCAGACTGATTTCTGTGATGGCAGGACTGAGGTATAAATAAAGATGGGATTGGTCAGGACTGTATTCTCTGGAGTTTAGAGGAGTGATGGAATATCTTATAGAAATCGATAAAATTCTAACAGAACTCAGCAGGGTAAATGGAGGAAGGATGTTTCAATGACTAGGGATTCTACATACAGGGGTCACAGTCTAATGATATAGGGTAGACCACTCAGAACTGAGATGAGGAGAGATTTCTTCACCCATCAAGTGGTGAGCCTGTGGAATTCTCTGCTACAGAGTGGTTAAGGGCAAAACATTGAGTGTTTTCAAAAAGGAAATACATATTGTTCTTAGAGCTAAAGATATCAAAGGGTATAGGGAGAAAGTGGGAACAGGGTACTCAGTTAAATGATCAACTATAAACATATTTAATGACAGAGCAGGCTTGAAGGGCTGAATGAGGTACTTCTGGTCCTAATTGATATGTTTCGATTTAAGTTATGAGAATAACTCCATCTTATAGTATGGTGGGTATGATTACCCCAACAAAAATGTTTGCCATGGAGCACAGGAATAATGGTGCAGCAGTGGAACTTTCTGAGATTTATTCCTCAATTTTCCAAAAACTGTCCAAACTTTGATGCTCCCACTGTAGTTTATTGCTCCCCTATCCATTCCCTCTTCCAGAAAGTAAATACTGTCTCCGACCAATTCACTGATCATGTCTAGGAGGGAGAAGCACAGCTTTGAGCTGAATACTAAAATCAAACTCTATCAGGCCATTGTCCTTACCACCCTGCTGAATGACACAGAATCCTGGCTTTGCTATTGGTGCCACATCAAACTCTGAATGCTTCCACTAAATCACACAAAGTCCCATCTGAGAATTTGATAGCAGGACAAGGCCACAGAGAGCAAGCTGCTCCATTGTACTGCTCTCAACAGCATGGAGACCACCGTGGCTAGGGCATGTTTCCCACAAAGGATGACTACAGATTCCAAAGAAGATCTCCTATTGGGAACAGTCTCGGGACAAACAGCATGAAGGAGGTCAGTACAAATAATATAACGCCTTCTTACAAAAATCTGCTTTGCAGATCACCTTTCTTGGAATAACACTGCAGCTGACTAGCTCATGCGGAAAAAAGCACTGAAATTTGTTTCAGAATGTTTCAATGACTATATACAACAAAACTGCTACGTCCGATATGCCTAGAGGAAGGCCAGAGTTGGTATGATGCAAACACTCTCAATGACCAACAATGGCAACATGAACGTTCTGTTTTCGTGAATGTCCATGTCAATCCTTTCTCAGAATCTTCAGTTATGAGAGGAACTACATCAGACAATGAGAGCATTTACAGTTTGACATTCTTGAAAAACAAGGAGTCTACCATGGTTTTTAATAGTAGAGTTGGACAAGTACAGTGTTTCAAATATCCTATTGCTGTACTGATATCTATATGGTGAGTGAAATGAATGTTTTGCTGACATGGCTGTGCTTAGAGATGGGAAGGAGTTAATTCTTGCCTCACATGACACTGAAGCAAAGATGGTTACAATACCTATGCAGTTCAATCCTGGGCTATGAATCTCAAAATAATACGTTTCCAGCTGGACACCTTTTGACAAGAAAGAAAAGAAACTTCCTTTGAAAGAACATGAAAGGATTGTACATTATATTTTTTGTTAGAGTATCATTTCCCTTCAACATCAAGGCCTAATGCATTAAAACTATTTCAACTTGTCTCCAAGCAGTTTCAAGTTTTAGACTGATTGTAATTTGGTCTAAAATGTGCACTCTGTTTCTCAGAGAGCTCAGAAGGATAGTTGACGTGCATGTAAACTTCCTTCTAATATCAAAGAAGAGTATAAGTTTTGGGAGGGCTCTTGTGTGAGACGGGTTGAGTTCTTCAAAATGTTGGGGTAATATACAACAGCCTGATTTTTCTCTTGAGTCTGGAACATCTGTGCATTGTTGAGAAGAGCAATGGTCACAACACTGAAGCCGTGTGGACATCGTGGGATTAATCCTTTTTGTTTACCAAATGTTGACCAATCATTGGCCTCTGTTGCCTTACCATTAACAAACATTTTAACCATACCACATTATATGCACCCTTTACACACAGTGGAACAAACTGACCCATCGTGATGTGGATTGAAACAAAGAAGTTTCAGCTCAGAAATTTTGTCCCTCCTCAAACTCTGCCAAAAAAAAAATCAGCAGAGTTAAGTAGCTGAAGGTGGTTGTAAAAATGAGCAACAAGAGAGAAAAAAATAATTTTAAGTTCCAACAGAATTTTATTATCCTAAGGGGACAATACACAAACTATCACATTTCAGCCAACACAAAAAGATTGTATTAGAAACGTCGAAAATTTACAACCTCAAAGTAATCCATTTGGTCCATCCTGTCTGTGCCAGGCAAAATAAAGTGGTCCAGTTTAATTGCATGTCCCAGATCTTGGCCCTTAGTCCTATGAGTTACAGCATATGAATAGATCAGGTAACTATACTTGTGCAACGTTTGTTTATTTCGCTTCAGCATTTTAGTCCTAGTTCATATTAGAATAATTGAAACTTCGACTATAGCTGCCTAATTATTTGAGCATCTTTCAGCCACTGCCTTTCATATTTGCTCTTCTATCTCCGTCTGGCAGCTCAGGTGCCTATTGTACACTGCCAGCAATGTGACTGCTGGATTTCTGATCTTCAAAATTTCATTCAATGTTGTCTCTAGCGTATCATGCCTGCTCACAGCTGTGTGTTTGTTTTCTTTTTAATTAATGTTATGATCCTGTTCCTTTTACAACTCCCTTTATGTGAAATCCTGTGAACACAAGAGATGAGCTGTCACTTCTATCATTATTCTAAACCACAGTTCCATAGAGTCATAGAGTCATACAGCACAGAAACAGACCCTTCAGTCCAAGCGGTCCATGCCAGCCAGGTTTCCTAAACTGAATTAGTCCCATTTACCTGCATTTGGCCCATATCATTCCAAACCTTTCCTATCCATGTACCTGCCCAACTATCTTTTAAATGTTGTAATTGTACTCGCCTCAACTACTTTCTCTGGCAGCTTGTTCCATATACACACTATCGTCTGTGTAAAAAAAGTTGCCTGTCAGGGTATCTTACTTTGGTGTGTGTCTGCGCCTTCAGATCATCAACCTCAAACACTCAACTTCTGGCATTTTTAAAATGATTTGATGTGAACATTGCTGACAAGGCCAATATTTATTGCCATCATGAATTGCACTTGAGAAAGGGGTGGCTCACCATCTTCTTGCATTATTGCAGCAAGTACATGATAGTGTTTTTAGGGAGGAAGTTCAAGGTTCTGATTCAATGACCATGAAAGACAGGATGTGACATGAGGGGAATTTGCAGGTAGTTGTATACCTGCAAGGGATGGTGTTTCCATGCTTTTATTGCCCAAGTCATTCTCGGTGGTAGAAGTCATGTGCTGAAAGGTACTGTTGACAGTGCGATGGTAAGTTTCTGCAGTGTATCTTGTAGATGGTATACATGGCTGTCTCTGTGCACTGGTTATGGAGAAAGTGAATGTTTAAGATGGGTGAATGGGTGCCGATCAGAACACTACCATGGATGGTGTCAAGCTTCATAAATATTCTTGCTGCACTCATGCAGGGAAGTGAAGAGTAACTCACCTGTTAACTTGTGCCTTGTGGATGGTGGACAGCCTATGGAGTATTAGGAAGTGAGCGCTTTGCTACAGAATTTCTGGCCTCCAGTCTGCTGTTGTAATCATTGTGTTTATGTGTCCGACTCAGTTAAATTGCTGGTCAATAGTACGCCCCCAGGGTATTAATGTTGGGGGAAGTTTAGTGAAGGTAATGCCATGAAGTATCAAGGGGAGATAGTTAGATTCTTTCTTACTGTAGACAGCAGCCATGTGTCGTGAATTTTACTTACCACTTACCAGCCAAAAAGTGAGTGTTTTACAGAACTTGCAGCTTTGCAGACATAGACTAGTTCAGTGTTTGATGTTGTGGTCCGCATAAAGGCCAATAACTTTTCAAAAATATATTTGAATTTCCACTGACTGATTGGAAAGATCACAGAATAAAATTTCAAGTGTTAAGACTTTTACTGGAACAAAGCAACAAGGACTAAGTACTGTTTCAGTAAGCAACTTATATCCCAAACTAAGAAGAGTTTCCCCATTTAACTTTTAATCTTCTGAAAATCATCCTCTGTGGTTATATTTTACTTTGTCCCTTAATTGGACATTTCAGTCTCCAGGAGCCTGTACAAAGCTATTCTCAGTTCCTGAGATAGCAGGAACACCTCAGTTCCTTATGACTTCTGGGTGATGCCATTATTCAGAACTGAATACCAGTTAGAAAGTGAGGTGAACTCAGGGGACTCCTGTACCACTTGCCTCATCCAACTTGATTGCATAACTCCCTCTCTCCCTCCTCACTCTCCAGCTGCGGATTGATAGACTATGCTATTGACGTGGCTCTCAGCTTATGGATACATTGAGTTGATGCTTAAGCTCTGAAACCAGGAGATGCAGTTTTTTTATTTTCTGTCCAGAGCCAGCTATTTCCTCCATAATTTTTGAAGAAGGCTATGATATGCTGAATTTCTTCTCAATCTTATCATGACGAAGCTATGCTCTTGAGAGAAAAATGATATTCTTTTGGCTATCACAATTTTCAGCCAAAAGTGAAACTGAACCCTGATTTTCTTGAATTGTTTTATGATGAACAGAGACATTAAATATATATTTAATATATATTAAATATACATTAAATATATATATATTAAGAATAGTTATTCTGAAATGAGTGTGTGTGTGATCCTCTTATCTTAAAACTTCAAAGCAATTGCAGATTTCACCTTAGTAGCAGTACCTTGTTACTAGATCCCGAGCATCAAACATGACAGCTACCCTTGGATGGAATCATAGGTAACATCACAGGAGGAGGCTATTCAGCCCATTGTGTTTATAATGGCACTTTACAAGAGAAAATTAGCTAGACCCACACCTGTCTTTTTCCAGTAGACCTGTAAAACATCTGTCTTCGTATATCATCCAATTCTCTTTTGAAATCCACAATTAAACCTGCAACAGCACACTCTCAATAGTGCATTCCAGATCCTATTCCTTTTCCTGTATAAAAAGTTTTTCCAATTTTTTTCCTTTAGTTCTAATGTAGCTTGGTAAATTGACACTGCTACACAATTTCATGCAAACCTTTGTACTTTCCTTTTGTTGAACTACAAAGCTTCTCCCTTTGTCTCTGTAGAACTTTAACATGAAGCAATCCCAATGGTTTCAGCAGAGATAATGATAACTGCATCTGTACTGCAAAAGTATCCCAAATACAGTGCAATGTTTAAAAAAAAAGTTGGGAAAAGATTCCATTTGATTAGACAATGAATGTTGGTGGGCTTCTGGTGTAAAACTGTACTCAACACTTAATAGGTGAAAGAGGGAATAAATTGGAAAAATAATTACTCTGCCACTTGTCTCGGCACAGACTCGAGCAGGATAATATTAAAGATAATGATTTCTAGGCAAAAGCTAAACATGTTTGATTTATTTTGGAAATCAAAATAGCAAGAGAAGTTACATGAATTAGTCTGAGATGAAAGTAAGTGTAAAACACGTATCTGTGAAATTATAATTTTTTTCAATCAGGTTTTATTTACTCAGTAGTCCTCATGTTTAGACTATCGCTTTTCCCTTTAAATTTATGTCAAGACCACTGAGAGTTAATTTGTGAGGGAAATATCAAACAAAATGAGCACCAATCGACATTATAATCTTCAAAGAAGTAAATAAAAATATGGGTCCTGTTTAAACATGCATGGTTCAAGTAAAAGTACATTATACAAAGCATGCATTTGCCATATCTGATTGGCTAGATGGGTATTTATAGAGAATGACTGATTACAACAGGCAGGATGTCTTGAAGTAATTTTCTGCCTTCTCTAAATCTCAGCAGTACTGTTGAGGTTTTAAATCAGTTCAGGAAGCAAATCGGTGCTAGATTGTGGCCTCCAGCTTTGTCCTGGGAACACCTGTTACAGGTGAAACAAGTGCGATTTCTTTCATTCTGCTTTTGCAGGTGATCATTAAGTGATTCCCTTGAGGTGAAATTTTTATCAAAGAACTAAACAGTGGCAAAACATTGTACTCAATATCAAAGTATGTTACAGAAAAGGCTTTCTTTTAAATCTTTTTAAATTGCTTTTTACATTCAACTTCCATCTTTGGCAGCAGCTGAGAGGTTACTGCTTACAACTGTCCCTGTTTACACAACAGCAAGATGTCTCGATTTAAGCTGAATATATAGCTAAACACCCTTCAAAGTGTCTGCATGTCTCAGCTGAGATGCTAAATGAGAATGATAAAAGTTTCAGTTTTGAAATTTGCAACCCATTGCATGGAATCACATTAGAAATGATTTATTCTGGTCTAGGTTTCCAGATCCCACAATAAGTGCAAGTACAAATTCTCAGAGCAGATATTGTATAAATGCAAGAGGGCTGAGTTCTGTTTGAATCACTCAGATTCAAATCGCATTTTCAGACAGATAAGTAGGTACTACTGAAGAGCAAGTTTGTGCTAGATGCTTTGAGCTATTATGTTGAGATACAAGCTGTGCCAATTGTGCTGCCTTCCAATGGGCCAACATTGGTAAGAAATTATTTTCTTTGTAACCAGGACTTCAGGAATCCTAACAAATTTATTTCTAGTTGGTAGCTAACTGAACAAGACCAACACATGAGGCACCAGCAATAAGTTCCTCAAGGTAGTGTTCTAGACCCAACCATCTTTAGCTGCTTAATCAATGACTTCCATCATGAAATCAAAAATGGGGATGCTCATGATGATTGCACAATATTCAGCAGCATTTGCAATTCCTCAGGTACTGAAGCAGTCTGTGTCCAAATGCTGCAAGAATTGGACAACATCCTGGCATGGACCAATAAGTAGCAAATAACATTTGCCGCACACAAGTGCCGGGCAAGGACCATCTCCAACAAGATGGAATATAACCATCTCCCCTTGACATCCAGTGGCATTCCTATTACTAAATTGTCTAATATCAACATCCTGGAGGTTTCCATTGATCACAACCTGAATTGGACCAGACATATGAATACTTTGATCCCAAGAACAGGTCAAAGGCTGGGGATTCTGTGGCAAGGATTAACCTTCTAATTCAGAGAAAGTAAGAACTGCCAGTGCTGGAGTCTGAGATAACATAGTGTGGAACTAGAGGAACACAGCAGGCCAAGCAGCATCAGAAGATCAGGAAAGCTGATGTTTCACATCGGGACCCTTTTTCATTTCTGAAGCGAAACGTCAGCTTTCCTGCTCCGCTGATGCTGCCTGGCCTGCTGCGTTCATCCAGCTCCAGACTGTGTTAACTTTCTAATTGTCTTTCCACTACCTACAAGGCAAAAATCAGGTGTATGGTGGAATACTCTCCAATTTCCCTGGATGAATGTAGTTCCAATAATATTCAAGAGGTTCAACACCTTCCAGAACATAGTAGCCCATTTGATTTGCATTGCCTTCACCATAATTGACATTCACTCCTTTCATTACCAATGCACAAAAACAACAGTGTTTACCATTTACAAGATGCTTTAAGCAACTTATCCAAGTTTTTTTTTGACAGCACCTTGTAACCCTGTGATCTCTACCACCTAGAAGGTCAAAGGGAGCAAATACATGTGAACACCACCACCTACAAGTTCTCCTGCAAGTTACATAGCATCCCTAACTAGAAGCATTTTGCTGTTCCTTCACTGTTGCTAGGTGAAAATCTGGGAGCACCTTTGTTAACAGGACTGTAGGTCTATCTACACCAAATGGACTACAACAGTTTAAAAAAGTAACTCACCATCACCTTCGAAAGGGCACTTTGGGATTGACCCTAATTGGGAGTTGTGGTGTTGACTCTCAGGAATAAAAAAATGACCAACTGCAGCAAGCATTGTGAACTCAGGACAACATGTAAACCGTGGACTCCTAGCTGACTTAGTTTGCGAATGCAAAATGCAAAATGATACCAAGCCACAAAGTTGAACATTTTCCATATGTTTGCAAAGGCCTTGGTCAGATGATCTCATTCTGGCCAACTGTGGAGAATATTTAATTACCTTGTTAACCCTCAAGGATTGCCTGGTTCCTTCAGGAATTTAGGTCATAGAATCATAGGAATTTAAATTTCCAGGTCATACCTGCTACAAGTAACATTACCAGAGGAAAACCATAGGGACATATAAAAAAATCAGTTCATCACTTTTTTTTAATTTAATAAACCAATAAAGGACAGGAAAGCCTGTTTGACCAACAATACAACTGGAAGAAAGAATAATCTGTTCTTCAACTGGCTGAGGAAGGTGGACCACTGTGGTTGACCAGTGGCAGGATGCAAGGGGAGGTGCAGTCAGATGAAGGTCCTTATGTGATGTCAAAGAGGAATACATCCAACCACAGCTAGCAGTCCTGTGACCATGGGTTAGATAGTGGAATAAATTAACCTGAGTTTGGACTTCTAACATTTTTCAATCTACCTTACTGTAAACATGCGTGCATGTAAATATTACAAGCAGTGCACAGAGGTTGCTCATGTAATTTGGCATGAAATGTGTGCATGGTTTTTAGCTGCTGGAAAGGAATGCCTTAAAACTTCATGAGTTTTCCCTTCTGCTGCCATTCAATTGCAAGCTGTGGAAGATGGGTTTGGCTGCCTCACTGTTGTAATTGACAGAAGATGATTAAGAAGTACACAAAAGGAATGCCAGGGATATCAGATGACATAATTTGGATTAGCTGCAAGTGGCATCTTGTTACCAATCATATTTACAGGCCTGGGCATAGTTGGCTAGTAATGAGAAAGGCAAACTGTTTCTGCAAGTTCAAGATCACCAGAAAGGCAGATTTAAAGTTGTGTCTTCTGCTTAACGGTGAGTTGCACCCTTACCTCACTAGTTGTAGCCAAGGTCACAATTGCTCTTAACTTTTATGTTTGTGGCTCCTTATTGGATAACATCAGGAGATAAATCAATTTACGATGCACAAATATATTAAATAGTTGATGCATGTCAGCGAAAAATACTTTTCTACTGACCTACCATAGCAAAATGTTACTTCAGTGCAGTCAGGTTAGTGACAATCGCAGCGATGCAGACACTTGACCATAATGAATTGAAAAATGCAGCTGGTCTGCAACTACTGAAACAATCTCTTTCATGTCAACATCCACTTTATATACAGTCTTCATTTTACTTAGTCTTCTGTGTCATTTTTATATGAAGGTGAAGACAGAGTAGAAAGATGATTTCTTGGATATATAAGCTTCCCCTTTTGTCTTGGAAAATGATGAAATTGTGCAAGTTATGGAACAGGAGCTGAAAGCAGATGGAATGAATTGTGGGATAAATGCGCAAAGAATTGCTTCAGGTTAGTCAGCAGCAGTTTTGGCAAAGAAAAGATTGTTTGCTCATTAAACCATAATAACTTATTCCGACAAACGTTCTTTATGCAAGATAACAGAAATTAAAACCAGAGGCCTGATTCTTGAGGAAGGACATTACTTCAGCTATCCTGACAGCAGTTTACAGCCCTCCCCACATGGAAGTGAAAAGTGCACTAGATGAAAGATACACTGCCATAAATGACCTCAAAATGGAGTACCCCAATGCCTTGTACAACATAGTCGGGGACTTCAACCTGGCCACCCTCAAGAGTGTCCTGCCAAGATACCAACAAATGTCCCCTGTCCCACCAGAGGCCCAGACATTCTGGACCATTGCTACACAACCATCAATGACGCCTACCGCTCCATTCCTCTGCCCGCATTTTGGTAAATCAGACCATAAGGCTGTTTTCCTTCTCCCAGCTTACAAGCAGAAACTGAAGCGTGAGGATCCAGTACAGAAAGTTGTACAGTGCTGGTCTGAGGTAATGGATCAGCTCCTGTGTGACTGCTTGGAGTTGGTGGACTGGTCCATATTCAAGAACTCAGCAGCCAACCTAAATGAGTATGCCACTATTGTCACAGACATCATCAGTAAATGTGCCGAGGACTGCTTGCCAAAGAAGTTAATCCAAGTGTTCCCCAACCATAAAACCATGACAAACCGGAAGATTCACTCCCTACTGAAGCACAGGTCCAAGGAATTTAAATCAGTGAACCTGACCTTGCACAGTTGATGTGTGTTCACGTGGTTAGTCTGGGACTCTAGTTTAGTCTGGTATTGTCTCTTGGTATCCGTGATGGCTTTGTGAAGGTCATATATTGATTTTCTTTTTGGGGAATTGGTAAGAGTCACTGTGGACACATCAAATTTTCTGAGGAAGTGGAGGCATTGGTGTGCTTTCTTAACTGTAGCATTATCGTGGAAGGACCAGGGTACATTGTTGATGGCAAGGCTTACACAATAGATGGGCTGCAAAGCAAAGTCGAGTAGAATCACTGGCAGCAATGCATCCCTCCCCAGTAACTTCAATGGAATCAATGCTCATTTTGAACAGAAGGTCAATGAAATGATGTATACTGCTCTGACACCCTTGAGTGCACCTGAACCTACAGTCACTGCCGCACACATCAGATTGGCCTTCTTGAGAGTGAACCCACGGAAAGTGACTGATACCACCATGGTGGGTCAGATCGCAAACAACAATGCGACAGAGTACAGGAGAGAGATAGAAAGCTTAGTGGCATAGTACAAAGACAACAATCTCTCCTTTAATGTCAGCAAAATGAAGGAGCAGGTCATTGACTTCAGGAAGCATAGTGGAGGACGCATCCCTATCTGTATCAACGGTGCTGAGGTGAAGATGATTGAGACCTTCTAGTTCCTGGATGCAAATATCAACAACAATTTTTATAGATATATCATAGAAAGCATCCTACCCAATTGCATCACAGCTTGGGATGGCAACTATTCTGCCCAAAACCACAAGAAATTACAGAGAGTTGTGAACACAGCCCAGTTCATCACAAGAACCAACCTTCCTTTCATTGACTCCTCTATACTTTCCGCTGCCTCGAGAAAGCAGCAAACAAAATCAAAGCCGCCTCCCACCCCGCTTATACTCTCTTCCACCTTCTTCCTTTGGGCAGAAGATACAAAAGTTTGAAAACATGTACCAACAGATTTAAGAACAGTTTCTTTTCCACTGGTGTCAGACTTATGAATGGACCTGTCATATATCAGAGTTTATCTTTCTCTGCACCTTCTCTGTAGCTGAAACACTGTATTTTGTATTCTGTTCTATTACCCTGATGTACTTATTGGAGGTATGATTTGCCTGTATAACACGGAAAACAAAACAACACTACATTTCTGAAGAAGGGTCTTGACCCGAAGCGTCAACTTTCCTGCTCTTCTGACGCTGCCTGGCCTGCTGTTTTCCTCCAGCCCCACACTGTGTTATGTCTGACTCCAGCATCAGCAGTTCTTACTATCTCTGAATACTTTTTGCTGTATCTGGGTGGATGTGACAATAATAAATCACATAAAATCAAATCAAAGCAAGACAGCTCCTACCGTGTCTTATTTGGACTTGTGCGAAATTCTTTGAGAGTGAAGATACGAAAACCTGTGGAGTAAGGAAATGACAAGGGAGCAGTGCACTTGCATCAGCGCATAGATGGTTTGATTCTGGAAACATTACTGTTTACAAGAATATAGGAGCGAGTTTCAAAATGAGTTTTTCCTGAAGGAGTAGTGGGGGTTGGGAGCAGGACTGAAAGTGCTAAAATTGACATTGCATCAGGAAGTGTGCTCCGAGCCATTGAATTCCACATCTAACAACAACTTATTAAGCTCTGCCTGAGGACTCCACTTAGCATGAGATTTGGAATTTAACCGCGGACACTTAGAATTTCTGGACTTCCTGAAATTCTCCGGTGAATGCTGGGCAAGCCTACAGTGGTAATTGAACGGCCTGAAGATGTAACAAGGAAACATATTGATATGTGATAACAAGCGTGGGGCTGGATGAACACAGCAGGTGAAGCAGCATCATAGGAGCAGGAAAACTTGACGTTTCGGGCCTAGACCCTTCATCAGAAATGGGGGAGGGGAAGAGGGTTCTGAAATAAATAGGGAGAGAGGGGGAGGCGGATAGAGGATGGATAGAGGAGAGGATAGGTGGAGAGGAGGCAGACAAGTCAAAGAGGCGGGGATGGAGCCAGTAAAGGTAAGTGTAGGTAGGGGAGTAGGGAGGAGATAGGTCAGTCCTGGGAGGACGGACAGGTCAAGGGGGCGGGATGATGTTAGTAGATAGGAGGTGGGGGTGTGGCTTGAGGTGGGAGGAGGGGATAGGTGAGAGGAAAAACAGGTTAGGGAGGTGGAGATGAGCTGGGCTGGTTTTGGGATGCGGTTGGGGGAGGGGAGATTTTGAAGCTTGTGAAATCCACATTGATGCCATTGGGCTGCAGGGTTCCCAGGCTGAATATGATTTGCTGTTCCTGCAGCCTTCAGGTGGCATCACTGTGGCATTGCAGGAGGCCCAGGATGGACATGTCATCTGAGGAATGGGAGGGGGAGTTGAAATGGTTCACGACTGGGAGGTGCAGTTGTTTGTTGCGAACTGAGCGCAGGTGTTCTGCAAAGCGGTCCCCAAGCCTCCGCTTGGTTTCCCCGATGTAGAGGAAGCCACAACGGGTACAGCGGATGCAGTATACCACATTGGCAGATGTGCAGGTGAACATCTGCCTGACGTGGAAAGTCTTCTTGGGGCCTGGGATTGGGGTGAGGGAGGAGGTGTGGGGGCAGGTGTTGCACTTCCTGCGGTTGCAGGGAAAAGTGCCGGGCGTGGTGGGGCTGACAAACATATTGACATGTACTGACGCCTAATGGCTAGTTTCCTATCTGATTTTGTGAAAGCTTTATTCATGGGCCTTGTGATGCGAAGTTGTGTTCCTAGGTTCAGAGTTTAATTTTACAACTTTGGAGTTTTGTAGATCTCAGCTCCACTTTGGAGTTGAAGTCTACCAGATCAGCATGGATCTAAACTTCTGTTTGTTTGTGGATCATTCATGAGGACCTGTATGATGAAATAAAAAGGGCCACTTGCCAGGCATCAGCAAAATATGGGCAACATGGGAAAGTGGTGGGAACAAATAATATTTATATGCTCAACAATAAAAAAGAAACTTAACAATCTAACATTGTTTGACTCACCCATGAGCTGGGAAAAACATTTAGTTCCTCACACTTGAGGGGTACTGACTGGGGAGGTTCACAAAAGGTGCCTATGAGGAACAGTCATAAAGCCAACAGAGAGAATTAGTGGCTGATAGATAGAGGTGTGTGTGTGGGAAAATGCACAGACAGACACATCGACAATAAATAGGTGCATCTGCAAACTAAGTTGATATGAGGTTTGATGTGTTAGAGTAGGCTGAGCATGTATGTTATCTACCTGATTACCACCGGTGGCACCTTTATTACCCAGTATCTGGCACAAGGTAGGATTGTTTGAGATCGTTCACTGCCATTAGTCCTGCTTTTAACTAAACTTTGTCTAGAGCCAATCCAATGATCAGTGGTTGAGGATACACCATTGTTGAGTCCAAACTGAAAGAGGCACTTGTCTCAGTTAACAGTGTAATTTATTACACGCTATGAATAGAATAGATTTCATGGCCTGTCAAGCACACATACTGAGGACTCTTGGCAGATGTACAGTTCACATTTGTTCCCTACAAGGACCAATGTGGTACCGGTTGATTCCACCCAAAGACTGTGTGTGATGTCTTCAGATTGGGTGGAGCTAATGCAACTTCAACATTAACACTTCAAAGCCATTGTCCTGAACAGCTGCGTGCACTTGTCAGCTTTGTGACATTGTCTGTAAGGTGAGTGGTTTTCCTTAATTAACTCTTCAGTACATGAGGGGGGAGTAAAGGTTCATTATCAGCAAGTTGGGGTCAGTGCTCTCGGAGGGAGGGGGTATTTGTGTCTGGGGGTATAGAAGGGATATGGAAGAGTAGGAGCTGGAGAGAGCAGACAATGAGGTCAGGGGCATGGAGTGGAGATGTGAATTAAGCAAGTGTCTTAGGGAACAGTCTGTCAACCTAAGAAAATGAAATGTCTAAAGACCAGAGTCCTCTAAAAGTGAATCCATCTCTGGATTTTGGCTGGCAGTATCCCTATGAGGCTTTGACTTCACCTACAACAATTACCCTCACTGAGACCAATCTCTGACTATTTTATTTTACAATGCAGAGACGGGATGGTCACCTGAGCCTATACGTTCAAGTCATGTTCCACAAACAATAAAGAGTAAGTACAAAACACAAAAGTGCTTCTTCCAAAATAAAATAAATCTCCCTAACACTCACATTCCTTTGTTCTCTCATTAAACCTTACACTACTGGCAATGGAGTTGAGCAGGAGTTGGCTGTGATGTCTAGTCTCCTATTTGACCTGGAGGCACTTTTATCACTCGCCTGTACTTGCTGCATTGCTGCTAATGGCTGTTTCTCCCAGCGAAACAGTTTAAGTTGAATTTGCATGCACATTGTTAGAATGTTAATTATAATTGTGTGAGAAAATGCAAAAATGAGAGAAAACAAATATCGTCCGGTGACATGAATAGCATTGTTGACAAAGTCCTGGACATTACCATCCATAGGATGATTACATTTGAATGGAGCTGCTCCATAAAAACAGAGACAGTCGGTACTTTTAATGGACTTGCGAATACCATCTAAAGTAAAAATTGACATTATCATGGAGAAATATTTTAGGCCATGTCTACAGTTGAATGATGGTTTATTGTGTGTTGCACTCGACAATGAACAACATAGTAAAATTCAGTGAAAAGTTTCAACTGTCACCACAATCTGGCACGATTTGAATCATTTAAGAATAAAAATTCCCTAATTTTTGACGACTTTAGTCGTTCTGAATATAGTTTTCAAGTTTATTGACAGATTTTAAGTATAAAAATAAGTAAAACAGCAAGAGCAATCAATCTATGAGTGTTCAAATTGTTTCATCCTTGAAGTCGGAATTTAAAAACAAAAGATACTGCTTTAAGGTCCTAACTTTAAAATATGCAACTTTGCCACACAAGGCTGCTAAACTGCCTCACTATTCCCTTGATATCAATCAAAAAATGTTGCTAAAAACCTTCAACTAACATTTTGTTAAGGTAACTATATGATGTAAATCTAGGTATGTGCAGCCTAATCATTGTCAAATTAATTATACTTGCGCAAATATTGGATGACAGTACACTATACAAGAAATGGACAGACATTCAGCTTGAACAAGATCCCAATGATCATGACGACTTGGAATGTTATTAAGGAAAGTAATAAACAAGACAAAGACAATGTTGTTATCTGAAGAGATCCATGTTCACGTTGTACATTACTCAGGAACAACTGGGAGCAGAGGCATGGTAAGCCCTTGTCAAATTAATTCACAGGATATTATTGGGTTTTAAACCAAGATACACAGGCTACCATTCAGCAGCTGCACTCGAATTTAAGGGCAGTTTGATAGCGTCTTTTAAACAAAATTTATTTACAAATTTCAGGAAAGTGTATTATAATCTTTGTCTTTCACTCTCTGCCCAAAAACAGATCTAACCCACTGAGCCACAACTTCCACCAGGTAGGGGAAGGAGGCAAAAAGGCAGATCCCATTCACTCCACACCACTGGTCTAACCAATGGCAGCAGCCTCTCTTCTTCCATAACACACACTCCCAAACCACACCTCCACCCAAGGGTGTTGAATTGCTGTGGCATTATGCACTTTTGCATGCAGAACTATGATGACTAATGGTAGGAACTACAATTTTCTTTCCATTTCATGAGTAACTAGGACCTCTCTCACTCTTACAGTGTGCCATTGCCTTGTTGGAAGGACTTCCACGTTGATATTCAACCTGTTTCGTTGCATCATGAATGCATATTCTTTGGCAATCAAATCCTGGAGTTAGACTGAAACCCAGAGCTTCTGGCTCATGTGATGCTACTGACAATAGTTTAATAATCAATCACTCATTGAGGATTGATTACTTCTGCTGGTTAGTTTACTTAAGACAGTTAAAAAGTTTATAAATTAGAAAGCAGAGGTTGCCTGGACATTGCAAACCCACGGCAGATTGTCAGGCAGAGTCACAGCATTATATACCCACAGCACATGGAGTCTTTAAATATGAACTTTAAGTAATATTTAGGTAATTTTCTGATATGTTCAGCTTTCTTGTTGGTAACGTTATCTGGAGGTGCCAGTAATTTCCACAGTCATCACCGATATTGTCTGCTGCTTCTGCTCATGTTGTCATATTTATCTTTCATGGACTGCAACCGCTGTCCCAGAAATTGAATATCCTGACACACCTTGGTCAAGTTTTGTTCTAGATCAGACACTGATTAATCTTGTTCCTCAGGCTATTTTAATTGGTTCAAATCTTCTTGACATCTACTATTTTATACCTTAAGGTCTTCCGGTTCATTTTGAAGCTTCTGGCTTTACATCCTGAATACTTCTAATTCTTTTAAATGTTAGCCTTCTGCTGGTCCAGTATAGTTTCTCCTTTATGGCTCGCTCTAACAGCTATCTGGCCTCTCTGACATTTTTTTTGTTTTCTTAGAAGCCTGGATCTCATCCACTTCCTGCTTCAATGGTCATTTGTCCTTGCTTTCATTCATTCACAGAAGTGGGCATCGCTGGCTGAACCAGCATGTATCGGCCATCTGTATCTACTCTTGAGAAGGCTGTGGTGAGCTACCTTCTTGAACCATTGCAGTCCATTATCTTTAGTCCATTATGTTGTTCCATGAGGGTAGTGGTCATCTGTTAAAGTGCTGCATAATTCTGTCACTGGACCATCTTTACTGGTATTTATTCCTGAAAGGACTGTCTCGTGAGTAATTTGCAGCTCCTTATTATATGATGTGCACTTCCACCTGTCTTTTCAAATCTGTTATTTTCTCTGGCACTGCTTTGAGCTCGGTTAACATTTCAATAGCTGTTCTTGCTGAGTTTGATTTGTTTTCCATGTGAGTCGCTTTCTGTAGACTAGCAATCTTTTAATTGAACAGATGGTACAGAGATCATAGCTCATCCAGCTTCATTTATCTTCCAGCTCTTCATTCACCTTAGTGAACTAAGATATCCCCTAAAGCCTTCATCACCTTACAGGTGGTATTCCTAATTTCGGATTTATCCTGAGTTGGTTGCTTAGCCCAAACTTTCATTTTCTCCCCACAGCAGAGAAGTGAGATTTAAATCAATCAATTTATAAGAAAGTCTGTTGCATTTTCTTTCATTGAATTGACTATTGCATTCTCTGTTATATCTCTGATGTCTGACTGATTCTATGAATTGTGTCTATTGTTAGGCCATGATATGCGCTGGTATAGAATCCACTCCTGGCCCAGTGTGTCTAAAATGTAGAATATCTGCAACGTCAAAGCAGATTGACAGCATAATTAATCCTTCACATGAAATTGATGAACCATTGCATGTTGGAAATTTTACATTCATAGGTTGCATCATGGCTTCAATATATGTCGGTAAATGTGCCTTAGAATTTGCAGGGGGAAAGTATTGACACTTGAGTCAATGTTCACCAAAAATGAATAGTCTTAATTTTTCTGAGGACAAATCATCTGAAGTTTTGGGAAAACTTTGGCAGTGTGATGACATTGATTCTTTCCACGAGATTGAGAGTGTGAAAGAGGTTTTCATGCATTCTTCATCTCATTGTGTTTAATTTGAGATTCTGGTTTGTCAGTCACTTTGACTATCAATTTTCACAATCATTTCCTACCTCTGGTGGGATACTAAATTGTCTTTATTGTAGTTTGAAGACACTTCTTGGTTTATGGATTCTATAGGCTTCTGTCTGAATGACATGATTTCTAGTCAATGGATATAGAAGTTTAATCTGACTCTAAACTGGTTACTTTTAATTCATTTATATGATTTGGATGCCACTTATTTATCCTGATGTGTCAATCTGCATAGATCTTCATTCCCAACTGCTAAGGAAATGCTAAGATGATCGAAAATGCCCTCAACTGCTTCTGTTGCATTTCCTGCACTTCTGCCCTCACACCCCCTCCCCGCATAAAAATCCCCCTAGTCCTCATGTACCACCCCATCAACCTCTGCATCCAGCATATCATTCTCTGCCTGGGGCATTCCACTCTCGAACATCCCAGATGTCCTCCTTTCTCAAGGACTATAACTTGCCCCCTCCAGTGATCGAAAATACCCTCTACCACATCTCTTGAATTTCCGGCACTTCTGCCCTCACAGCCCCTCCCCCCAACAAAAATAAAGACAGAACCCCCCTTTTGTCCTCACATATCACCCCACCAACCTCTGCATCCAGCATATCTTTCTCCGTCACTTCAGCCACCTACAATCTGACCCCACAACCAAAAAGATGTTTCCCTCTCCACCCTATCTGCCTTTTGAGGGACCGCTCAGTCTGCAACTCCCTCATCTGCTACACACTCCCCACTTGCCCCACCACCTCAGGCACCTTTCCCTGCAAACGCAGGAAGTGCTACAGCTGCCCTTACACCTCCCCTCTCACCTCCATTCACAGCCCAAAACAAACCTTTCATATCAGACAGAGGTTCACCTGCACATCCATCAACTTGGTCTACTGTGTTCACTGTTCCAGACATGGCCCTCTCTACGGAGACAGTTTCGTAGAGTATCTGTGCTCTGTATGCGTCCTACGACAGTACCTTCTGGTCTCCAACTATTTTAACCCCTCCTCCCTTTCCCTGCGTGACATGTCCATCCTGGGCCTCCTCCAGTGTCACAACGACACCACCCACAAACTGGAGGAGCAACAGCTCATATTGAGTCGACAGCCCGATGGTCTAAACATGGAATTCACCAGTTTTAAAATCTCCCCACCCTCAGCTCATCCCATGTCCAAACCTGCCTCTCATCCCCGCCTCCTTGACTTGACACAACCTCTCCATCTTCTGTGCCACCTATCTGCCCCACCCATCCTACTGACCAATCGCCACCACTGCCTACCTGCACTCAACTATCACCATCCCGCCTACCTTCCTCAACCCCACTCCTCCTCTCTCTATTTATTTCCCAGCTCCCTTCCCCCTCCCCATTTCTGAAGAAGGGTCCCAACCCAAAATGTCAAATTTCCAGCTCCTCTGATGCTGCCTGACCTGTGTTCCTCCAGCTCCACACTGTGTTATCTCTGACTCCAGCATCTGCAGTCTTTACTATTTCTCAATAATAAATGTACAAGAATTGCAGAAATAATGGACCAGTGAGGAAACAGGAAATCTGTGATTATTTGTGTTCTTAACACCAGATTAAATAATTTTCAGGAACAAAAAGAGGCTCTTTTTGTATTTGGATCACCCATTATGTTTGTTGTTGCTGTTCACTACCTTATGTCAATCAGAAAAAAAATCTCTTTATGACCTGATTGAATTGCTATAATAGTGTTAGGATTTTGACCCAAAAGTGATGAAAAAACAGCAGAATTCTTCCAAAACAGGATGGTGTTTGAGGTGAACAACAGCTGTTGTTCCCATGATATTTCTGTGCTTTGTCCTTTTCAGTAATAGAGATCACAGGACTGGAAGGTAGAGTTGGAGAAAGCTTGAAGATTTACCGTAGTGTACCCTGAATATTCTACATTCAGTAGCTGCAGTTCACTGGGAGGAGGAAGATTGGATATTGGGTTCAGTGAAATCCAACATACTTTCTTAAGCTGAGATAGTAGGAACCGCAGATGCTGGAGAATCTGAGATAACAAAGTGTAGAGCTGGTTGAACGCAGCAGGCCAAGCAGCATCAGAGGAGCAGGAAGGCAGACGTTTCGGGCCTAGATCCTTCTTCAGAAATGGGGGAGGGGAAGGGGGTTCTGAAATAAATAGGGAGAGAGAGGGGGAGGCGGGTAGAAGATGGATAGAGGAGAAGATAGGTGGAGAGGAGACAGACAGATCAAAGAGGCGAGGATGGAGCCAGTAAAGGTGAGTGTAGGTGGGGAGGTAGGGAGGAGATAGGTCAGTCCAGGGAGGACGGACAGGTCAAGGGGGCGGGATGAGGTTAGTAGGTAGGAGATGGGGGTGGGGCTTGAGGTGGGAGGACGGGATAGGTGGGAGGAAGGACAGGTTAGGGAGGCGGGGACTCGCTGGGCTGGTTTTGGGATGCGGTAGGGGGAGGGGAGGTTTTGAAGCTTGTGAAGTCCACATTGATACAATTGGGCTGCAGGGTTCCCAAGCGGAATATGAGTTGCTGTTCCTGCAACCTTCGGCTAGCATCGTTGTGGCACTGCAGGAGGCCCAGGTTGGACATGTCGTCTGCAGAATGGGAGGGGGAGTTGAAATGGTTCGCGACTGGGAGGTGCAGTTGTTTAGTGCGAACTGAGTGTAGGTGTTCTGCAAAGCAGTCCCCAAGCCTCCGCTTGGTTTCCCCGATATAAAGGAGGCTTGGGGGACTGCTTTGCAGAACCCCCTTCCCCTCCCCCATTTCTGAAGAAGGATCTAGGCCCGAAACATCAGCTTTCCTGCTCCTCTGATGCTACTTGGCCTGCTGCGTTCATCCAGCTCTACACCTTGTTATCTTACTTTCTTAAGCTGCATGGAGACCAGTTTATTGAGTGCTCTTGTAGCTGTAATCACCTTCATGCTAATGAGGCATTAAGAATTCAAAGGATAAGTGTACTGATAACTGAGATCACGCTCTATGTTCTTACTTTTGCAGCTGGATTATTGATTTTGATGTTATGGTTAAATTTCTAATTATTGGTGACTGTCAGGATGGGCAATTATTGCAGTCTTGCCTGCATTGTTAAAATCCTTTCCCAGGAAATAACAATAAATTGCAGAGTTTGTGTATTTCTTTGGTGGAAGTGGTCGCTGTGGGCCAGCCCAAGATTGGATGTCGTATGCATCTTGCATTACATGGCTGTTTCCACATGGGAGGAGGTAGGAACAAAAACCGAAATTGCTGGAAAAATTGCTAGGAGTAAGGTATCATCAGTGAACAGCCCCACCACTGACCTTACAACAGTGTTAAAGAGGAGATGGTAGCATTGTGGAAATGTCACTGATCTAGTAACCTAGCGATCTCAGTGAATGTTCTGGGATCCATAGGTTCAAATCCCAACTATGGTACCGGTTAAATTTAAATTTGGAGTTGTGGTGGTGGTGTCCTGACCCCTATGCTAGAATATCTCAGTTCGAGTCCCAGCTGCCCTGAGGGTATAATATGACTGAACTGATTGATTCAAAATATTTTAAAAACAGAGTTAAATATAATAGGTGGAACATGTGAAGGGGATTTGACCAAGATTGTTGCCTTGAGTCACAATGTCTTGAAACTGTGGAAATTAACCTCTGAAAACTGCAAAGATCTTTCTTTGTGTAAATTATAATTCAAGTCACTGGAGAATATCCCTATTTCATCCTCTGCTGAGTGTTGCTCTGGCTCTTTCATTGCTTTAATAATGAGGGAGTGACCCTCGCCTCTCCTCCACCCCACTGGGCCATGCCTTCATTTTGCATTAAATTGTGACAAATTCAGGAGCTGAGTAGCTCTGTTGAGTCTGATCTGAGCATTAGTAAGCAGTTTATTTGTGACTGGGTTTTGTTTGAAGGCCATCTATTGCCTTATCTAAAGTACGATATGGGAAAAGCTATAATATGAACATTCCGGAGCACCAAGCGGTGGATGATCTTCTTGAAGGATGAGTCACATTTCCGTGATAGATTCTTAGGACGAGCTAATCTTTTTATTGCAAGGCTAAGTGCATTAGGTGAAGGTTAGCTTGGGGAACACATCTCTATCTTGGTGGCTTCAGGCAGCTGCTATTTTGAATCCGCTGCTAGTAACTTACTAAGATAAAGGGTGTTTTCAAACTGATTTATCAATTCAACCTTTTAGTGGGAGTGCCAATAAATATCACAGAATGAAGAGTTGGGGAGCTCTTGAAATACAATGCAGTTTGCAGAAGCACTTGTGTTCTCATACGTTCTGTCTTGTTTAATATCAATGCAAAATATTCCAAATGCATGTAAAAGATTATACTTGGGTCTAGAGTACAATGTAGTAAGCAGTTTAGTAATCTTACCAGGTTTAAAAAAAAGAGCACATTTTCAGACCCTGCAGTTTAAGTGCATGCCCATTTTCACTCTTTCTTGTTAAGCACTTTTTATCATGTCACACATTGCACCCATGCACCTTTCATGAGCAGTGTTTCTATGTGGTTTTTCACTGTCCATTTATCATCAATCATTTACTCTCAACTCAAATCTTACACAGTGGTAATGCATCAATCTTATAGTCATTCACTGAATGTGCTGCATCTATTGGTTGAATATATTGCCTTCACTCACATTCAGGTCTGTTTTTATACTGCTAGTATAAACGAGAGAGCACAAAACAGTAGTGAGTGAACTGGAGATGACCTACTTTACAAGATCCCGTATGAGATGCACAAAGGAAATCCTGGAGATACAAGACACACTTGCATCTTTTTAGTAGGAGGACTAACTACCTCAGACACAGATAGGACAACAGAAATGTTGGACATACTCAGTGAATAAAGTAACATTCTGGAGTCAAAAACCGCATTAACATTTCAGATTGCTGATGTCCAGCATCCACCTCGTTTTGCTTTTGACACAGATATGGTGATTGAACTGTAGGAAAATCAAGTGGGGTGATTGTCAACCAAGTCATAACTAGTTATTTTCTCTTCCAGGGCCTCGTCTAACACATTATTACAGAAGGTATTACAGAACGTGTATAGGGATGATTCCTGAGAGGACCTGAGGGAGCACAGGTAGTATAGCCTGTGAGGCCACTTAGCTTTTCTGATGAAGGGTCTAGGCCCGAAACGTCAAGTTTTCCTGCTCCTATGATGCTGCTTGGCCTGCTGTGTTCATCCAGCCCCACGCCTTGTTATCTCGGATTCTCCAGCATCTGCAGTACCTTTTATCTCAGGCCACTTAGCTGGTTGGTTTTCCGCATATTGATACTAAATTCTTAACTGAGCACCAACAGTTACTCGTGGCTGGGAAAGCTATGGAGAGTCACACCTGGGACAGCCATTGAGAAGCAGATCAAAGATACATCGGCAATTTTGCTAGATATTGACTGATGAACCATGGACTGATGAGGCATGGGGTGGCATGTTGGCTCAGTGGTTAGCTCTGCTGCCTCACAGTGCTAGGGACCTGGGTTCCATTCCACCCTCAGGCGACTGTCAGTGTGGAGTTTTCACATTGTCCCTGTGTCTGTGTGGGTTTCCACTGGGTACTCCAGTTTTCTCCCACTGTGCAGGTTTGGTGGATTAGCTGTGAGAAATGCAGGGTTACAGGGATAGGGTCAGGGGGTGGGTCTGGGTGCAACATTGTTCAGAGGGGCAGTGTGCACTCAATGGGCCAAATGGCCTGCTTCCATACTGTAGGGATTCTATGACGATTCTCCCGCAAGAACATAAAATATGTAAATGGAACACTAGGGAATTGGTGACACAAATAATTGTGAGAATGTCTGTCATCGAGAGACTACTCAGTTCTGCAGATCTTTGAGCAAGGCTCGTGATTGAACCAACACAGTTTATAAAATGTTCATTTTATGTCACTGACATGCAGGAGACTTCTACCACCTTGAAGAGGATGATTATTACTTTTATTATCATTTTATCCATTGCCTTGCAATAATTTTTTGATCTGCACCAAGACTTCTTTTTATAATCCACTGGATGTGGGTCTTGCTGGCTATTATCATGTATTTACCATCCCTAATTCTCCTTGAGAAAGTAGTGGCGAGCTGTCTTTTGAATGACTGCAATCCATATGGCATAGGTACATCTACAATGCTGTTAGGGAAGTCTTTTGTTCCAGGACTTCAACCTTTTCTAAAAAAAATCATTGACAGTATATGGGCATTTCTGGCTAGACCAGCATATATTCCCCATCCATAATTGACCAGAGGGTAGTTAAGAATCAACCGCATTGCTGTGGGCCTGAAGTCACATGTAGGCCTGACTAGGTAAGGATGGCAGTTTCCTTCTCTAAAGGGACATTACTGAACCAGGTGAGTGTTTCCCCAACAATTGAAAACAGTTTCTCCTAAGAAACATTAAGACATTTAAGAACTATTTAGATGAACACTTGAAATGCCATAGTATAGAAGGCTATTGGCAAAGTGTTGGAAAATGAGATTAGAAGAATTGGATGTTTGCTAACTAGTGGAAACACATTGGGCTGAATGGCTTCTTCCTGTGCTATAAAAACTCTACGCCTCTGTGAACCAGAAGGGCTAGTGAGTGGAGAGAAACCACCATAGAAAGAAGGGCAGGAAAGGCGAAAGGGAAATACAAACAATGGCCAGATATGCAAGATAAGGGACAGAATATTAGGTCTATTGATTGGCAAAGGGGAGTAAAAACGTGGAAAGCCTATAGGCTCAGAGAGTGGGCTATATGCCAATCGTAGCCCATGTATTGTTAATGTTGTTTCCTTTAAAAGACCTCACATTGATGGGTCTTGCAGCTCCCTCCTTCACAGGTCAGGACATGTACCCATCTACTCTGGATGTGGTCAAAGCTATTGTCTTTCCCTTGCACACTTTTGAATTCCAGCACAATGGAAGGCACCGGCGAGTGCATTCAGTCAAAGACTTTCAGCCTTCTCCGCATGTCAGTGAGGCCGCAAACATCCAGATCCCTTTGCTGGCAGCCCTTCGCCAAGTCCTCACCCAACCTATCTACGTGAGCTTACACCTGCCCACCTTTCTCCGCCAACCCCTGGCATATGATGTGACTATGGCCCACCCATCCCACCTTGAAGCAATGGTTCTTCTGTCTGAATGGACCACTCTTCTCACAGGACCTGCTTCCCAACTATGCTTTACCATATCCCCATGTCATTTCCATGACATTTCTTGTTTTTTTTAAAGCTTAAACTTTCAAACTTAAATGATTGTGCAAGACAATGACAAAGTTCCTGCAGCTAACAATAAGATGCTGAATGATTGCATCCTGTTACTGCTTGCATTTCACCAACCCTTTCCTTAAAATAGTGATGTATTTTCTTGTAAACAGCACAGGCAATTTCTCTTCATCTCAGATTTCCTAAAGTTGTTAACTAGTGATCCTGTACGGGAGAATATCAGGCCTATGACATGTACCAGTGGTGAGAAGCCTCTGGTTTCATTGTATACGCTGAGATCACTAAGTACCCACACTGATTTGTTAAACTGCCCCGTTGTGTCCAGGAATGTGCAGGCTAGGTGGATTAACCATAGTAAATGGGCTGTTACAGGGAAAGGGTGAGTGTTGGTAGGATGCTGTTTGGAGGTTCAGTGCAGACTTGATGGGCCCCTATTGTACTGTAGGTATTCCATGATTCCATTCTATTCCATCACTTCCATGTTGGGAACTCTTTACATCAAGCTTGTTCTGCATGTTTATTAAGACAGTAAATTGAATATTAATGAGACAACTTGTGGAGTTAATAAGATGTTTAACAAGCTCCATTCCTCCTTAATCGGCAACTGATGACTGCCCAGCAAGAAACTCATCTCGCTGCTGGGCAGATGCATAAAAGGTGCAACAAGTTGCTCCCGACGTTGAGACAAGCTTCATTGAACCTCTCATCAGATTCAACCACAAATCTCACCATAGCCTGCATTGCTCAGGTCCCTGAGTACCCATAGGTTTGGATATTGGACAAACGAATTTGGGGAAAAACCCTGAGTCAAGGGCCTTCCGAATTCAGGATCTTGATTATTGAGATAAAATCCTCTCAAAACACAGATTCTACAAACAAGGAAGGAGCAGATCACTTAAGATGTTTAATCGGGTTATGCACACAAACTGGACTGGATGCATGCTATGATGCATTAGAGTTAAGCATCATGCTGAAAGAAGCTACTGATGGGGAAGTGCTGAAAGCAAATATGATATTGAAGTCAAATTTAGAACAATTAGGGATCCAAGTTCAGGATTCTGTTAGGGCTAACATGCAGGTTCAATTGGCAGTTAGGAAGGTAAATGCAATATTAGCATTCATTTTGAGAGGATTGAACAGAAGAGCAGAGACTAAGGCTGGAAAAGGCTCTAGTCAGACTGAATTAACAATAAATAACAATTAACAATAGTCAAATTTAGGAATAACAGATATGTGATTTAGCATAAATGTAATTATCTTGCATTTCAAAGGATCTCTATAAAGAGCAATTAGGAAAAAAATGTGTGTATAAAATGCAAAATTGAAAGTTGTTTGCTTTGGGACAATATTCACTCAGGAAAATGTAGTATGGAAGAAAGAAGGATGGTTGACCCTTGAGTATAAAAGAAATGCTGGAAAGGAAGGAAATTTCTAAAATAAAGGCTGCTGCAAGTCACCATCTATTGGATTTATTTACAAAAACATGTGCTTTCCAAAGAAATTGTCAGATGTCCTTGAAGAGGGATACTGTGCATTACATTGAAATATAAGAATATAAAGAGCAGAATTAGGCCATTTGGTCCATTGAATCTGGTCTGCCATTCAATCTTGGCTGATATGCTTCTCAACCCCATTCTCCTGCTTTCTACCTGTAATCCTTCATCCCCTTACCAATCAAGAAAATATCTATCTCTGCATTGAATACATTCAGTGACTTTAGCCTCCAAAGCCCCCTGCAGCAATGAGTTCCACAGATTCACCACCGTCTGGCTGAAGAAATTGCTCCTCAACTCAATCCCTTCAGCCTGAGACTCCACCCTCAGGTCCTAGTCTCTCCTACTAGTGGAAATATGTCCTCCATGTCAGCTCTATTCATGCCTCTCAGTATTTCCTATCCTTCATCCACCTAGCCCGCACATTCCTGGTTAATCCACTTAGCCTGCATATTCCTGGTTAATCCACCTAGTCTGTGCATTCCTGGACACAACAGGGCAATTTAGCAAATCAGCGTGGGTACTTGGCGATCTCAGTGTATGCAATAAAAACAGAGGCTTCTCAACACTGGTACATGTTATAGGCCTGATGTTTCAATGAGATCCCCTCTCATGCTTCTAAACTCCCTCAAGTACAGACCAAGAGTCCTCAACTGCTCTTCGTATAATAAGCCCTTCAACCCCAGGATCATTCTTATAAACCTCTTCCGGATTGCCTCCAAAGACAGCTTATCCTTCCTTAGAAACAGGGCCCAAAGCTGCTCACATTATTCCAAACTCAGTCTGACTAGAGCCTTATACAGCCTTAGTCTCTGCTCTTCTGTTCAATCCCTCTCAAAATGAATGTTAATATTGCATTTACCTTCCTAACTGCCAACTGAACCTGCATGTTAGCCCTAACAGAATCCTGAACTAGAATCCCAAGTTCCTTTGTGTTTCAGATATCCAAAACCTTTCAGCTTTTAGAAAATAGTCTACACCTCTATTTTTCCTATCAAAGTGCATAACCTCACATCTTTCCACATTGTATTCCATCTTGCCACCTCTTTACCCACTCTCTCAGCCTGTCCAAGTTCTTCTGCAGCCTCCCTGCTGCCTCAAACACTACCTGTCCCTTTACCTGTCTTTTTGTCATCTGCAAACTTTGGAACAAAACCCTCAGTTCCTTCATTCAGATCGTTAATGTATAATGCCAATAGTTGTGGTCACAATACTGACCCCTGTGGAACTCCACTTGTTGCTGGCTGCCATACTGAAAAAGTCCCATCTCTCTTCCGTCTGCCTGTCAGCCAGTCCTCTCTCATTGCCTCTGCCTTGTCCCTAAAACTATGGTCTTTTATCTTATTTAGCAGCCTCTTGTGTGGTACTTGTCTAAGACCTTCTGAAAATCCAAATAGATTATGTCCAACGGCCCACCTTTGTCTAACTTGCTCGTTATTTTCTCCAAGAATTCTAAGAGGTCTTGAGGCATGACCTTCCATTGACAAAGCTGTGCTGACTCAGCCATATTTTACCATGCACTTTCAAAAATCCCTCAGTCTCATTCTTAATAATAGATGCTAAGATCTTACCAACAAGTGAGATCAGGCTAAGTGGCCTGTATTTTCCTATCTTCTGCCTCCCTCCCTTCTTAAACATGTTGTGATCTTATTGAAATTTCTTTTCAGATGGTGGTGGGAAAGAGGGTGGAATATGAGCTATGTTAAAGATTTAATGTATAATAATGTAATGTATTATCATTATGTATCTTTTCTCATGAATAGTTTATTTTTATTTGCATGCTAATCAAATTTATAGGAGATGTGAGTAATGTGTTAATATCTAATACCTTCTGTTCATGAATAGTAAGTACTGAGTTGTTGAAGATAATAAGTTAACTAGATATTGGGTATGAATTAATTAATTAAATTTATATGTGTATGAAAAGAAGAGCCAGCCTACACAGGGAAGGATTGTTTAGTGTGGAAATGTAAACTCAGTGTTAGACAATAAGCAGTCTCCAACAAACCAAAAGGCTTGATGGTCTTCCAATCTTCATTCCTCATGTTTTGCTTTTTGAGTCAATGCTAGGTGATCAGTTACATATTATGGAATGTTTGGAATCCCTGACAACAATGCAATTAACTGACCTGGAAATGGGTTCAGTACTCATCGGATCTCTTTCCTGCATTTGCCTCATTGGAAGGTGAGTGATGAACCTTTTCGTTCTCCATTATCTGGAATTCAGCCTGCTATATAATGTTGTTCTGGATGCAGTACACCATTTATCATTCTGAAACCCTCACTTGTAATTACTTAAGCTTTCCTACAGACCTCCCTAGGTATCTGAAGCACAGCTCACACATTCAAATGGCTTGCTTTATGATACCTCTGATGTGATGTCTCATTGGTAGGATTCCTCACAGGGGTCATGAGGCAAGTTTGAAAGTGGCATCCCTTGCCTCCTAAAGGTCAGCCCTTAAGTTGGCTTCCTACATAAGGATAGAAGAAATAGAAGCATTTGTAAGTTTGCTGCCTTTGAAACTGATCTTCCATCCAATAGAATCAAGTCTGATCTTTTTCCCAAATTCAAATTTCCTGCTCACTTCCCAAATCCTCATTCTCTCAAAAGTATGTCTATTTTACTTTAAATGTATTCTGTGTTAGTATTGTTGGGTGACAATTTCAAACATTCACAACCATCTAAGGCCCCATCAATGATCCTTGCAGCACTCCACTACACACAGATTACCGGCTTGGAATTTTCCTGTGAATCCTTATTTTTTGCTCCCTGTCCATTAACAATTCCTTTATCCATGGGAATACATTTTTCTACTGACTCCTTAATATCTTATCTTCTGAATTAACCTCTTATGTGACACTTCATCCAATGCTACAAGTTCCCCTTTATCTAACCGACTGTTCAAATCCTCAAACAATTTTCATGCATTTGTCAGACACCATTACACTTTCATAAAGCAATGTTGACTTTGCCTGATCATACTATGATTGTCTAGGTGCCTTGATAGATAGTTCAATCAACCTGTTTAGACATGTTACGACACATCTCTGGAGTAGATGGGCCTTGCTTGAAGCCTCCTGGGTCCAGAAGTAGGGGCACTACCACTGGATCACAAGAGGCCTCTATGTGCTTTGATAAGTCTTCCTTGATCATTGATTCCAGCATTCTTCCGATGACTGATGTCAGGCTAACCGACCCGTTGCTCCTTCACTTCATCTTCCATTCTTTCTTGAATCAGTAACTTTCAATCTGCTGGAACTTACAGACTCGAGGCAATTTTGGAACATCATGCTACCTGACAGGAGCCCACTAGCTGAGCATTGATGATTGCATATCCCTCATGATTTATAAAATTTATAAAATTCTTGTGACGGCAGAACAGAAGGAGACAAAGATGTACATTCAGGAGATAGGTTGCCCAGAACTAGCCTTTTCCCAACAAGATTTTTATATCAATGGAAATCTCACCTGTTTTAAGCTTGATACATGTGTGAGTGTCACTATAATATCAGACAGTGTAAAGGATTGCAAGGAGTTTTAACCCCAAAAAAGTGAAATTTGTTTAGGTGCAAAGGTGCTTTGAACCCGCTGACCCAGTGTTAAAGGAAATGGGGCTGATAAGTAAAATGGGGAACAAATCTTGTATTGGGCTCAAGGCTTAACACATTATTGACAATGAGGGCAACAGTATTATAAGACATTTCAGGAAAATCCCAGGCATAACTATTATCAATGGCAATAAATTAAATGGTTGTGGAGGTTGATCATTTATTTAAATATTTTAAGGAGCTGCATATCTCTATTCTATTCAATGTTATTCAATTTTATTCAGCTTCTGTGTTGGTTTGTGGGTGTCGGGAAGACCCACAGCTAAAGGGAGGTGGTGACTGCTGTGTCAACAAATAGGTGCCTTATCAGCGTTACATGTGACTGATGGGAATAGGAGTGCTTGCCCAAATCAAAGCTGGTAACTGGTAACCTTATTGGGCCAAAGCTCCAACCCCATGACTTGACGTCTTCCCGGTATCACCTATGCTTCGCCATCACCTCCTGTTTCCAGACTTGCATTGGTCTCCTTGTCCTCTCCTCCCCATTCTCTCTGGCTACACCTCTCCACTTTGCTGTCATCTCTCTACAAACTCCCCATCAATGACTTCTCAACCTCCAATTTCCTTCTCCTGCCTCTCCACTCCATGTCCCACTACTGCCTGTTGCTGAATGACTACTTGCCAAGCCAAAAGCCGACCTTAGGTTTTGGAAGATGACCAGGATGTCAATAATCAGGTCATGTTGTTAATTTTGGAGGGACCTGGGAGAAACCTGTTCTTCTGGCTGTTCCTACTTCAAAACTCCCTAATTTCCCATCCCCAACGTGAACTACTGCTCCCTCTCCATCTCGCTCTGTTAATATTTTGGGATCATTAACTCCATTCTATCTTAGCTGCTGTCTGGGTGGCTGTGTGTTCTCCAGCATGTTATGATTGCATTTCAGATTTTCAATGTCACCTATGTATTGCTTTTGTAACAGAGTTCAAATATATCCAGAATTAGTCAGGTGGCCTAAAATGGAGGCTCTTGCATTATCACTTTCCTGATGTAGGTACTAGCTCTCTGCCTGTTTTGCCTGAGGGTAATGGGCTTCCCAATGGAATACCAATGCTTTCCACATTTAAAATGGAATATAGTGTTTTAGCCTGAACACATTTTGCAAATGAATGTCAGTAATGCATTTCACAGTTTGAACCTTTCATGGAATGGCAGAAACATTTCGTGTTGAGGTTCATCTGATGTTAATTCCATCAGGATAAACAGTAGCACAGAGCAACAATAGGGCTGCAGATCTTTATGGGTCTAAATCTTGGGGTGATTTTGACGCATTACCTGGTGAAATTGAGTGGCATGCAACCCACTCTCTATAATCTGTTTGTCTTCCTGCAATGAAAGTTAATCTGACCTCCAGTGTTTTGTTTTCTTGTTTCAACTGAACTGAGATGAACTTCTGAACTAATTGCAGTTCAAGCAGCCCTAATCGACACCTAAACTATGAGCTATGCTTGAATGCTGCATTCATATCTACAGGAATTATTCCGATAATGTTCAAAGCTTTCCAGTTTAATCAAGACAGCATTGGTTAGGCATTGATACTATACACATAGGCTTATCCTTCCCTTTTTCTCTCTCTCTTTTATGTCAGTTCCTCATTTCATACTGCTGCCATTAGATCTAGATTTTGCTGTACTTTGATAAGACGTTAACTTTGAAATGCATTTTAACATTATGTGTTGCTTTTTTAAAATTGCTATTTGTATTATGAGGGCTGGGACAAAGCTTTGCTTGTTCAAAGCTTCATTTCGCAACATTGACTTTGAAGGTAATGTGTTTGGATTGTGGTGAAGTCTTAAAGTACATTGCCCGACATCTTGAACAGGAAGCATTCCTGAAGGATGTAACTGCTTATTTATACAATGATAAAGTTGTGAAACTTCTTGATAAGATTGACCACAAGTTGTGACAGCCAACAGCACTTTTCGGCATCCAGGCTTTGAATCTAGGAAGCAAACCAGCTGGCAATAGCCTTGAGATAAGAGGTAATCTGGCATGGAGGTATGGAGGAGGAGATAAATGGAAACCAACTCCCTTGTAACAATCCAAGCTGTAAGCTTAGGAAATACAATTTGAAATAGTTTATTTCTTTTACTTTCTGTAAGCTGCGATGTATACAGATGCTCAGTGGCTTGCAAATGAAGAAGTCTTGAACCGGTGAAATGGTGTTTCAGCTGAGTACACAGAGGATTCCTTCTGTTTACAGAACTGAGTTCTGAGTTTTTTTTGTCACTTCTAACCAAAGCTGAAAACAAAGTGAAGCAAAATAAGCCTCAAATTGTGGAGTTGTGAGGAAGGCTCAAGTTTTACCAAAAATGCTACTTAGTTTTTTTTTACATATTGTTCAGAGATGTACCAAAAGGGTGCAGTCACTGTGTTACAATATAGGTATATATGATGTTGACTTATAATGAGGACTGAATAACCTGATGAACTAAACTGGTCATTTGCAATAAAAATGAGTACATTTTCTTCCAGTGCCCCAAGGAGCATTATACAAAATTTGACAGGAAGCCAGATAAGAAGATATTTTTAAGCAATATCTTAAATGTAGAGAGGCTGAGAGATTTAGAAAGAGAATTCCAAGCTTAGGGCTTAGCCAATTGAAAACAAGGCCAGTAGAGTGGAGAGGGGTACAGGGATCTTTGAGAGTTACAGAGATAAGGAGTCATAGAGTCAGAGTTATTACAGCACTGAAAAGGCATTTTTGCCCATTGTGCCAAAGGTCATTGAAAATCTATCCATTTTAATTCTGTTTTCCAACACTTGGCTTGTCGCCTTGTATCCTAAGGAAAATACAGATCATTGCAAATCTTAAAAATAAGGTGAACCATGAGCCATTTTATGTTGGTGAGCAGAGATGTTGTGCAAGAAGGATTTGCTGCACATTAGAGTATCAATCGCAGAGTGACAGGTAACTCTGTATTTGAACTCTTGCAGGAAGAAGGAACAGAGTATCAAGTGATATTGTGGTTGGTTGGCTTGCCGAGCTGGTTCATTGACTTTCTGCAGACATTTCATTACCCTGCTGGGTAACTTCATCAGTGCAGCCTCCAATGAAGTGCTGTTGTGTTTTCCTGCCTGTTATTTGAACTCTGTTCTGTTGAGCCTGTTGAGCTGGATTACCTCACTTCCAGTTTTCCTTCACAGTGGGGTGTATATGGGGTCGAGCTCTATGTGTTTGTTGATGGTTTTCTTCGTGGCATTCCAGGCTTCTAGGAGTTCACATGCTTGACTCTGTGACAAACACTACATTGGACAAACAGGAAGGAAATTAACAACAGGGGTACACAAACATCAATTGGCTGCAAAAAGACACTACCAATACTCATTTATCTCTATCCACATGGATAAGGAGAACCACCAATTCGACGGGGACAACACCGAGATCCTGGGACAAGCAAAGCAGAGACAAGTTTCATCGGAGGCTGTACTGATAATGTTATCCAGCAGGGTCATGAAACCTCTGCGGAAAAACAACGAACCAGCTCGGTGAGCCAACCAACCACAACAACCACGACCCGAGCTACAAATCTACTCTGAAACCTTATCAAGTGATAGGAAAATGTTCCGCATGCAAGATAAACAGTATATAAGCATCCACTATTGCTATTCTGTATGCACTTCACAGACTGATGCAGAATAACAAGTGTGGCAGTTTTGTTCCCATGTTAAATATGGACTGTTATATAAGATAATGGTTCTGAAATGGTTAAGCTTGGAGACTGCATTAAGCTCCACCTAATCTGATAATGTCATGTAGTCTTACAGAATCAGGAACCTTGCTCGAGATTCCAATAGAGATGGATTTTGCATCATTGCCTCCTGATGCTTTTCATTATCAGCCCGTATTTTGCAAAGATTGGACAATTGTTATTCTAATGTAGATGTGAGTTGTACATGGGAGGTCTGCAGAATCCCTTTCATAGCAGTCTCTGATGGAATTGCCTGGGAAATTGAGGATTCCACTAGCTATCCCCCTATGGTTGGAAACCTCTGAAAAACTGTTGAAATCAGAGAATTCAGAGGGTTCTGATGAAAATCAGTAAAATAGTTACTCAGAAGAAGACAATTAAATATATAGTCTAACTCCAGAGTAATTATTCAACTGACCCAATACGTACTTCGCACACCCTCAAATAAACGTCTCCCAGAGCCTCACACCCTCAGACCCTCAACTGACACCCCTCCTAGGGACTCCCAACTTCCCTCACCTACCCCTCACCTGACCCTCCCAGCACCCTAATGTCACGCGCTTTATGTACTTACTGTTTGTTAGCAGCTGTCAAAGGGGTTGTGAGGACACCTTTAAATTGCAGAATATGGCAGTTGACTGCTGTGAAAAGAAACAAAGTTTGTCTTCCTCTGCGCAATGAAAGAACAGTCAAAATGGAATTACACCTCCATCTTTTGAAGAAGCCCCGATTAGAATCTCCACTCAGAAATGTGGAGCTCCCTTCTTATGCGAGAAAGATGGCTTGGAGTGACAATTTGTGTGAGCTTGCCATTTCTTGGAAAACCTGGTCTGTTATTTCTAGCTAATTACCATGACCTGCATCTATTACTTTTGTGCATTAAACTACATCTTGTTAAGACTGTCTCTTTTTGTTATGAATCACTAGTGTTTCATCCTTTACCACTGTTTGCCAAAGAGGCCCTTAGACTCAGTGTCTAAAGGAGGATTGGTGGTAGCACTCTAATCTACCTATTAGATGGTAGTGGTTGGGGAGATCAGTGGTGGGATTGTTGCTTATTTTCCTAAAGGCAACAAAGGTGGTGAAAAATTAATTTGACCCATGAGAAAATGTTTTTGAAAGATGTGTCATTCAATATTTTAAAGACATTACCTATGTTAAGAACACTCACAGTCAGTCAGCAGCTACAGGTGCTTGAATGGACAACAGTCAGTAGAACTTTCAGAGGGAATGGCAAAGTGAACACAGCATTCCAGGATATAATGTTCACTTCAGAGCAGCTAAGAAGCACAGGAGAAACAGTGTGTGTGAGTAAGAGAGTAAAAATGTCACCATACTGGGCAGTTACAGAGTTCTTAGGGAAGAACAATCTATTGAGGTCATCCTGATTAAAAATTTGGTTGATAAGTGACCTTTTTGAAGCTTCGTGGGTAAAGTTTAAAAGCCCTTTAGGCAAATCTAATCATCAACAGCATCCCCTCCTATCCCTGTAACCCTGCATTTACCATGGCTAATCCACCTATCCCTGGACAGTCAAAGGCAATTTAGCATAGCCATTCCACCTAGCCTGCACATCTTTGGACTGTGGGAGGAAACCAGAGAACCTGGAGGAAACCCACACAGACACAGGGAGAATGTGCAAACTCCACACAGACAGTTAGGGATAGGAGGAAATTCCGATGCCGGAGTCTGAGATAGCAAGGTGTGGAGCTGGATGAACACAGCAGGTGAGGCAGCATTAGAGGAGCAGGAAAACAGACATTTTGGGTGTGGACCCTTCTTCAGAAACGGGGGTCTAGACCTGAAATGTCAGCTTTCCTGCTCCTCTGATGCTGCCTGGCCTGCTGTGTTCATCCAGCTCCACACCTTGTTATCCCACATCGACAGTTGCCTGAGGGTGGAATTGAACCGAGGTCCCTGATGCTATGAGGTAGCAGTGCTAACCGCTGAGGCAACATGCCACCCCACCAATCTTAGCTTTAATTTTAATTAATTGTCTAATTAGTAATTTCTGCCTATTGCTATCATGCAATAAACCACACCTTCTCGTTTAGACTCACTTGTGGTTAATTCTCTGAGGCTGTTAACAAAATTGGCCCTTAGACTTAGTGTCAAAAGAAGAATTGGTGACAACACTATCCCAGCCACTAGCTGATAGTGGCTGGCTCCTCAAAGCGTACAACATGGAGGCTGGACATAATATTGTAAGATGATTTCTCATCTATTGCACATCGTGTTGTCGAGTATTCAGGTAGATTTGCTGCCCCCTTGTAGGAATCTACAAGGCCTGCTGGTCTAGTGTGGTAGAGAAAAACTACTTAGCAATCTATTCTTGGGAACTTTGACTGCCCTCTGTGGTAAAGAATTCTACATATTTGCTACCCTCAGAAAAAAGAAATTCCTCTTCATCTTTATCTTAAATATGCGATGCCTTATTCTGACTGAATTCTGCAGAATTCTTTAACAGAGAGGGCTCTTGAGTGTGGGTTGATAAGTGTATTCAACTTAGACTTATTTTTAGTCAGAAGAGGAATTAAGGGTTAGTGGTGTCAAAATGATCAAATCAACCATGATCTCATTGAATGGTGGAGAAGACTTAGAATCATGGAATCCCCACAAGGCCATTCATCCCATCGAGTTAGTACTGACCCTCTGAAGAGCATCCCACCCTTTGCTCCCTATCTCATTACCATGATTAATCCATCTAGCCTGCACATCCCTGGATACAATAGGCAATTTAGTATGGCCAATCCACCTAATCTGCACATCTTTGGACTGTGGAAGGGAACTGGAGCACCCAAAAGAAACCCACACAGGCATGGAGAGAATGTGCAAACTCCACACAGGGAGTTGTCCGAGGGTGGACCCAAACCCAGGTACCTGGTGCTATGATGCAGCAGCACTAACTACTGTGCCACTGTAGACTTGATGGCCAGAATGGCCTACTTCTGTTCCTATGTCTTATGTTCTTATTGTATGGTAGCAGCCAGGTACAGGCTATTTTTTAATTGATAGTATGTGGGTGTCACAGGCTGGGCCAGCATTTCTTGCCCATCCCTAATTACTTTGGGAAAGTGGTGGTGAGCTGCCTTCTTGAATCATTTGATGTAGGTAGACCCACAATACAGTTTGGGAGGGAATTCCAGGATTTTATCCAAACGACACTGAAGGAATGGCAATATATTTCCAAGTCAGGATGGTGAGTGGCTTGGAGAGGAACTTGAAGGTTCTGGTGTTCCCATATATCTTGTCCTTGTAGATTGTCCTTCTAGATTGTGGTTGTTATGTGTTTACAACGTGTTCTTGAAGAAGCTTTGGTGAATTTTTAATTAGTACTTTCAACATCATTACAAAGACCAGGAGAAACACCTAGATGGATGATTTTATTACTTCAAGATCCTAAACTGTTCTCCAACCAAGCCTATATGACTGAATGACAAATGGTGCTTAAGGCACTCCTCAGCATTAACCCTTTCAGCCTCTTTCACTCTTATGCAATACTTAAATGGTATCAGCTGCTAGAGGGCAGACTCTTTCAAGGAGCTGTCTCTCCCATCAAATCTATTGCTGTGCCAAAACAAACTGTACTAATTCCAGGAAAAGGAACTGAATTTTCTCTGGGATAACAAGGTGTAGCTGGATG
>JAHRHZ010000218.1:8149227-8190686 GCA_024137785.1 Ginglymostoma cirratum
ATCTCAGATTCTCCAGAATCTGCAGTTCCTACTATCTCTGAATTTTCTCTGGACCTTGCAAGTACTATGCTATCACATCAGTAATCAGCTGACATAATAATGGATATATGGGATGGCCATATGTTTTGCTATTTTGTTCGTGTGTTTGCTCAGTTGATTAGAAAAAGAACTATATGATATTTCTTTGAGAGATTAAATTGGTGTAGGGTAGAACCAACCTTATCTTAGATTGTAAGGTCTGTGGAAGGAATAAGAATGACTGCCAAATTTTGTTGTTTGATGCTTTCTTACAAGTTAATGGCGAGTTAAATGTAAGTTTTATTAGAACACAAAAGATACCAATGGTGATTCTGGACCAAGATTTCCTAAGCATTAATAAAAGCAGCAATTGCCTGAAACATGGAGCAGTTAAGATGGCATCAATGGAGAGAAGAACAGAGTTAACATTTCAGGTTTGTGCCGTTTCATCAGAACGAAAATAAGTTAGAGATGTCTTAGGTTTTGATCAAGGAATAGGTAGGGCAAGAGTAAAAGGAAAATCTGTGATAGAGTAGAGGACTGGTGAGATTGAAAGACAAATGAGTCAGTCTTCCAAGGTGAAAGGGTAAGACAAGAGACAAAGAACCGAAGGATAATTCAGATGACATCATTGTACCCAGGGAGGTCAACGTGTGCACTGAAGTAAATTATAACATTATTAGACCTGAGGTGGATGGGTTTTGTTATTCTCATTCTTTTTCTATAGCTTTATTGAATTATTGTTAACCCATTATTTGTCTACTTTCTATTTAAAGCTGTTAAATCAGCCAGAATGATATGGTTCCTTGCTTAATGATGGAGGGGGTGCGGGGTTGGGGGGAAGAATGTTTAATACTCTGTCTAAAGGCAAACATCTCTCTTGGCAAGTTACCATTGATGAAGCTGAATAACAAAATTAAAACAATGACCCTTCCTAGGGAACCCTTGTGATGTTATAGCATTGTCAATCAATTTGTCATAACCTAATGAATTTCCCCATGAGGCAAATGCATATTGATTCCTGAAGCCTATCAGATATGTCCTTCGAGCCAAATCTCTGTGAGTTGCAGTTGGCTGTAGTTTCTGTCAGAATCCTCCCGCGTTCATTTTATATTCATTATCAACACAATTATTCTATTTTTACCGAAGAGAGTGAGAATGGAAGATCATAGAAACATAGAAACATCAAAGATAGGAGCAGGAGGACGCCATTCAGCCCTTCTAACCTACTTTGCCCTTCTTCACGATCATGGCTGATCGTCCAACTCAATAGCCTAATCCTGCTTTCTCCCCATAACCTGTGATCCCATTCGCCACTAGTGCTATATCTAGTCGCCTCTTGAATACATTCAATGTCTTGGCTTTAACTACTTCCTGTGATAATACTCCAAAGGCTCACAACTCTTTAGGTGAAGAAATGTCTCTTCATCTCTATTCTAAATCAACTACCCTGAATATCTCAACTTGCTCTCTGACCAATTGTCTATGATGAGATAACAGATTGATACAGTTTCTCCAAAGCTTTAATCAGATTTTGCATGACTTATTTCAGTGATATTCATAAGGAATTATCAGGACTTGGCTTCACTTCATGATAAGTGGCATAGTAAATGGTAAATGGGGGAGTTGAGGTTCTTTATGCAGAAACAATGCCTGTTACAATGGAATCTTTGAAAGAATGAGGGAGGAATTCATAAACTTTGATTAATATTTTTGTGTTTCATAAAACTAAGTTTTGCCCGGTACAAAACGTGGAAGACATGAAAATCGGTTACAATCCTCTTTGTGGAGACGAGCTGACCTTCTACCTGCCCTCGCTGAAGAAGGCCAACTGGGGACACTATTCCTGCATTTAACACACCAAAGGTGTGTAAAATGTAAACATATTTTGGCATTAAATTGTGTTTACAGAAGGGAAATATGAGAAAGTTATTTGCACGCACCATGACACTGGAGATTGGAAAATTTCTGATGTTGACAGTAATTTATTTTTCCCTTCATAAATAATTAACCCTTTGTTGGTGACATGTTCTGACATAGTGCTCTACATAAAGAAGTTAAAAACTGTAAAAAGAGGATATGCCACATAAAGACATTTCCTTCAAGAAGTAATGACAGAGTGAGAATTCCAATTATTCATTGACTCTGCCCCAAGCCCACCTATTAACATAGATTATTTCTGATGTTTAACAAGTTCTCGGCATGATTTTCATTGTCAAGAAGGGTCAGCCAGTGACCCACAGTGGAAGTGTCAGTGGGACTACTTTTAGAGCACTGTAGGAGGCAGGAATGATACTAAAGCTGCTCAAGATATCTGATGTTTGAAAGAACTGTTCCACTGAAGAAATTACTTTATCTAAATTCTGGTGGTGAAGCAAAGAAAGCAGAGGTGATCCTCTTAGCACCTACTATCACCTTCCTCATGGATTTCAGTGATTGTAAGTAGCATGAATTCTACCAAAACAGGCTCTGTTCCCTTTAGAAGTCTGCAAGTGCAGCTGATTTCTAACGGGATAAGATGGCTCTGAAAATTCTGATCTTCATTCAATGGGATACAGAGAAAGGAGAAAGCACAAATTGAGCTTACAAGGAGTATCAGACAGAAATTCAAAATTGCACTGATCATAATAACATTGATGAAATGGGTAAAATAATACAGAGTTAATATAATGGAGAGCTAATGGTGAGAGATTGAATATCAGATCGGATGAAATAACGTAGGGTGGCATGGTGGCTCAGTGGTCAGCACTGCTGCCTCAGAGTGCCAGGGACCAGGGTTCAGTTTCACCCTTGGGTGACCGGCTGTGTGGAGTTTGCACGTTCTCCCCAAGCCTGCGTGTGTTTCTCCTGGGTGCCCTGATCTCCTCCCGCAGTCTAAAGATGTGCAGGTTAGAGATTAATGGATTGGCCATGTTAAATTGCCCATAGTATCCAGGGATGTACAGGCTAGGTGGGTTAGCCATGGGGAATGCAGGGTTACATGGATACAATAGAATGGGGGCGGGGGGGTTTGTGTGGGAAGGTCTTCAGAGGGTTGGTGTGGACTCAATGGTCTGAATGGCCTGCTTCCACACTGTCAGGATTCTATGATTCTAACATTTTTCACAAGTTGGTAGTTCATTCATAAAGAGTGTAAAATCACCCTATCACAGCTCATCCATCCAGAAATAAACTATAATCAATCATTACAATGTCCAACCATTTCTTAACTAGTTTTAGATGTTCGTGTTTGGTATCTTACCAGAATAAAAACAATAATGCCTTGAATAGAGAGCAGCTGGTGATGTGAAAGTAGGTACAATTTACATTGGTACAAGGGACTTTGTTACAAAGAAAATATAGTCATGTGAATTAGGAGCAAGAGTAGACCACTCACCCCTAAGACCATAAGATGTAGAAGCAGAAATAGGCCATTTGGCCCATTGAATATGCTCAGTTATTCAACAAAATCACAGCTGACCTGATAATCATCATCTCCACTTCTTGCCTTATCTCCATAAACTTCGATTCCTTTAATAATTTGATTGCTGATCTGATTTTAAGTTGAATTCCATGTCCCTGTCTACCCCCAATAATCTTTCACTCCCTTGCTTATCAAGAGTCTATCTAACTCTACCCTAAAAATATTGAAGGATTCTGCCTCCACCACCTACCTCATGCAAAATCCAGAGTTGTTCTGCCACCCAAGTGTGTATGACATCATTATATTGGCCAGTACACTAAATTAACCTTTCAGAGCCTGACGCCTATACATAAGATACTTGGTACCAGTGTTTTTCTGTTTCTGCTACTCAGAATGGGTCATGTATTCTGCAATAGTTTAATTTGATGGTTTATTCTGAATTTTGTAACTGCATGTTAAATATCACATTCCTTCAAGATCAAGAACCTTATTTAGACTTCATTTATAACTGTCAATCACATAATTCTTCCTTAAGTGCTTCAAGGATAGATTGCCTCCTTGCTGTGTGATCAGACTGAGACATTAGAACATTGAACAGTTTAAACATTATGCTCTATTAACATCTAATGGTTTGTAGTAGATTCAGCTTTATTTTTGACTCATTGATCACTGCTTTGGAATAATATTATGCAATTAACCCCCTGAATCTTTTTCAACCTATTTCTTAATGATACATATTTCATTATCATTTGAGTATAGCAATTGGGATGCCATGTTGAAGTTGTGCAGAATGTTGGTTAGGCCTCTTCTGGAGTACTGTGCACAGTTCTGGTTGCCCAGGAAGGATATTTTTAAATTGGAATCAGTTAAGATTTACCAGAATGTTGTCAGGAATGGAAAGTTTGATTTGTAAAAATAGGCTGGGTAGACTGGGACTTTTTTCACTGGAGCAAAGGAGGTTGAGGGATGACCTTATAGAAGATTTATAAAATCATGAGGGGCATAGCTAACGTGAGTAGCAAAAGTCTTTTTCCTGAGGTGGGGGAGTTCAAAACTAGGTAGCATATTTTTAAGGAGGGACGAGAAATATTTAGAAAGGACATAAAGGACAACTTTTTACACAGAGAGTGGATCGTGTGGGCATGAGCTGCGAGAGGAAGTGTTGGATGTAGCGACAGTTACAACGTTTGCGAGACACTTGGATAAGCACATGAATGGGAAAGATTTTGAGGGATATAGACGAAGTGCAGGCAGGTGGAATTAGTTTAGTATGGGAACTTGGTTGGCATGGACTGGTTGGACCGAAGGGTCTGTTTCCATGCTGAATGATTTAATGTGCAATATTGTTTGCTATAAATTTCAACAATTTACATGTTTTGTTTTGTTCAGTTTGTAGCTCTTTTGATACTTCATTACATTCACCTGCTCACTTTTTTGGTGTTACTACAAATGTAACTACATACCATTATACCTTCGAATTCAAGCCTTTTCCTATTCTTTCCATTATTAATGCTTTCGCTAAACAAAATTGTAGTGACTTTTTAATGTTTGTTTTACTTCCGTTTCCTGTCCTTTCCTGTGTAAGGTTTGATTTTTTTAAAAAAAGATCACACAATAATCGTAATGAGTAGAAGTGCGGATGCTGTTACATTTGGCATATATCTTCTGTTGTCAACATAGTGACAGAAGTTAAGGTGGCTTGGAGCTTGAATCACTCAATATGCTTCATAGTTATTCTTGAGCCCTTTATTTAAATTGGTTGGCCATGGAGACTGCTTCTTTTAAAGTTATAACCCTATGCTTAAGGCATTTAGTTTGTTGGGATGGATCCAAACCAGCAGCAGAATGTTAACACCACATTCTCTGGACTGCTGCCTCCATGTATCCTGGGAACACCTTATGCACCAACTGAGTAATCTTTGGCACTACATACTCACAGGGCTTCCTTTGGGAGCCGAAGTCTTAGTGTTGACAAAACTTTGAAAAAAATTCAGACACTGTTTCCAAACAAACACTTCTCCAGTTTCTGAATGATCTTATTATAGTCACTTTAAGTCACAGACTGTACAGCTACTAAGATTGCCAAACATCACTGCAGTGTTAAAGAAGTGAAATGTGGCTGAATTGTTTTCTCAGAAAGCAAAAACTGTGAAATTAATGAGGGATTTCCATTTGTTTCTGCTTATGTATGGAAATTCTCTCGTATTAGGGCTGCCTGTGATCTGCTACGGTTTCGTCAAGAACCTAGTCATGTGTTGCATGCTTGGTTTTCTATGTACTCGTGTTTTGAAATCTAACCGCTTGCTTTAACATGGTGTTTTGTACATCATGGTAGAGGATGTGGAACCAACTGTATTTTTTCACTAGAGTGAGACATTAGTTCTGGTTGTTCATGGTGTACATCACTATAATTTTAAATATGTTACACAAAGTTCGTAATGCAATTGGTTTTAACGTAAAATCCATCTTCATCCGTAGCCATACCTGTGAGGCAAATACACAACCTGCTTGTTTATGTCTACCTACTGACGACCAAGGTGGTTGGCAATTGGACATTAAAGTAAAATCTTAGCACCCAAAGGTGATTTGAACTGGCCTCAAAGTGGGAGGTCACTGCTCTGTTGCAAACAAGATGGGAACTTTATTATAATATCGAAATCTGCATCATAAGGTTCAGCAGATAAACTCAGACTACGAGTCTTATGTTTTGAGAGGCCAGACAGCATTTCTTAAAGGAACCACTGCAGACTGATCACAAAACTTTTTTAAAGTTTTAAAGGATACATTTTTAAAGACTTTTGTAGGGCAGGGAGAAACAAAGATGTCTCCCATCAATGCCTTCCTCCTTTATAACTGTTTTTGACTCAGTCTGTTAGGATACAATAGTTGTATAGTATTGACACACAGTGGATTAGTGATTAGCATTGCTGCCTCACAGTGCCAGGGACCTGGGTTCAATCCCAGCCTTGGGTGACTGTTTGTACAGAGTTTGCATGTTCTCGCTATGACTGTAGGAATTCCTCTGGGTGCTCTAGTTTCCTCTTACAGTCCAAAGCTGTGCAGATTAGGTGGACTGGCCATGCTAAATTGTCCTGTAGTCAGCAGGGAAGGGTAGGTATGTGAGTTAGCCATGGTAAATGTGGGATTATAGGGATTGGGTGGGTGGGGGCTACATCTGTGTGGAAAGCTCTTTGGAGAATTGGTACAGGCTTGATAGGCTGAATGGCCTCTTTCCGCACTGTAGAGATTCATTGACATGGCGCACCCTAGAAGGAAGAAACCTTTGGACTAATAACGTTCAAAAGTTCCGCATTGAGCACACTTTCCTGCTAGACAACGATTTGAACGGAACCAGCTTTTGTGACAAAACAAGTTGTAAGTCACTTTGGAGTGGTGAGAGCTGGCACAGATTGTATCGGTAATAGCCTTGATGCATTTTTAGATTGAGGGTTGTGAGGTACCTCACAGGTCCTCAGTGGATCCTTGGAAACAGTCAGTTGTATGAAAATTTAGCACAGCTATCATCTTGATGGGCACTGGAATAGGATGGCCACCCACCTCCTCAGGTCGCAGATCCTGTTCCACCCATTAGCGTAGTTCTGTGATGGCCACCAGGTTAACTGCAGTCTGTGATGCCACTAAACTTCAGTTGTCTGAAGGGAATGACATTGATGACAATAGATACTCTTTCATTCATCTCTTCTTCTCCAACATTACCCCCTGCACCCCGGCCTTACAGCTTGGCCTTGCCAACTGCCATGCTGCACTGTGCCCCCATCAAACCCAGATGGTAGTGATCTTCGCTGACCCCAACTTTCTGCCATTACTCATATCCTTCGATGCTTTATTACTTCCCATCCTTATATTTCAAGTTCCCCGTGTTTACAATTACTATTCCCTCTGCACCCCAAGAAGTTGTTTCCAGTATACACAATCAACTTTCCTAGCTTCGCTACCAGAAAATACGTAATCCCCCTGACTTTCATTGAGGATGACTGACCATGGCCCACCCTCCTGAATAACTTGGACAGACAGCCCAGACCGGACCTGTTCCTGACTGAATAACTTTGAATGTCCAACTGGTTGCACTGGACCTGTAGGACAGATCATGACCCATTTCCTGTACTGCAGTGAAATGGAACACCCTAACTGACCAACTAATGATGACCAGTCCCAGGACTGAAATCAGGTGTTGCACTTGATTGACTTAGTTATTTCATCTAACTGATGAGAATCCTCATTGATTTGGCAGTGGATGACTCTCCTTTGCCTTAGACCCCGCCATTAGGTTGAAGTTGAAGTGCATAGGGTCATTCAGTAATACAGCATGGAAGTTGACCTTTCAGTCTGACTAGTCCATGCCAAACATAATCCTAAATTAAACTAGTCCCACCTGCCTGCGCTTGGCCCACATCCTTCCAAACACTTTTTATTCATGTACTTATCTAAATGTCTTTTAAAAGTTGTAATTGTATCCAAGTCCACCACTTCCTCTGGAAGTTCTTCCACACATGACCATTCTCTATGTAAAAAATTTGCACCTCATGTCTTTTTTAAATCTTTCTCCTCTCACCTTATAAATATGCCCCTAGGGAAAAGATCTGCCATTACCTCGTCTATACCCCTCATGATTTTATAAACCTCTATAAAGTCACCTCTCAACTTCCTACATTCCAGTGAAAGAAGTCCCCAGCCATCCAGCCTCTCCTTAAAACTCAAACCTTCCATTCCCGGCAACATCCTCGTAAATCTTTTCTGAACCCTCTCTAGCTTAATAATACCCCTCCAATAACAGGGAGACCAGAACTGGATGCATTACTCCAGAAGAGGCCTCGCTAATGTCCTGTACAATATATGCAATATGTTTGCTGTGTAGGCAGCTGGCACGTTATTGCTGTGGCATTAATGTAATATGGTGCCATTCGCAACATGTCCACCCTTTGATTAATCATTCCTGGCAACCATGGACAAGTTGCCTGGATTTTTGTCTGCACTAACCAGCAAGGCAAGGTAGCATTACTGTTAGACGTTTAGTTCTGAATGAGGTGGCAAAGTGTGAAAAGGCAAGGCAAGGCAGAGATGCAGTGAGCTTCCAAGTAGGCTCAAAGTGAGTGAATATTAAGAGAACAAGTGAGGCCCCTGAAGCGCACCCTCAGGTGATTGCTTGTCCCTCCACATAAAGTATCTTAGCAGCAGTATTATAGTAAATGGTGCCAGTGTACTCCACAGTGCAGCATTGAAATGAAGAACTGTTTTATAAGTATTTTGGTGATGCGCCATCATGTGTAGTGAGGTTGATGTCCGATGCCAATATCTTTGGATGGTGTGCAGGCGATCATTGCTCATTGAACATACACTGAGATATTGGGAACTGGTGTCCAAGGTGGAGGCTGGAGGAGTAAGCAGTGACCTGAAGCTGCCAAGAACTGGCTCTGACTTTCACATCAGGAACTGTCACCATTTAGTTTCTGTCCACGTATGGTAGAGTCAGAAACTGCATATCAATGAAGTGAGAGAATTACTAATGACATGGAAATGCATGCAAATAGGCCGCTTACCACTTACTAGCAAGATTCTTGTTCTACTGTATGCTACATGTTTGTTGTTTTGGGCTTTTCTCAATGTCCAGAGCTTCATTTCTCTGATCTTGCCATATTTTTTTCACATTGTTCAGGGGCAGGGACGATTCTGCCTTAGGTCTTTGTGTATCAATGTAAAATGGATGATATAGAAACATGGAAGATAGGAGCAGGAGGAGGCCATTTGGCCCTTCAAGCCTCCTCCACCGTTTATCACGGTCATGGCTGATCATCCATCTCAATAGCCTAATTCTGCTTTCTCCCCATAACCTTTGATCCTGTTCACCCTAAGTACTATATCTAGCTGTCTCTTGAATATGTTCAATGTTTTGGCATCAACTACTTCTTGTGGTAATGAATTCCACAGGTTCATCACTCTTTGGGCAAAAAAATCTCCTCACCCCACATCCTAAATCCTACCCTAAATCCTCAGACTGTGACCCCTGGTTCTGGACACACCCACCATCGGAGACATCCTCCCTGCATCTACCCTGTCTAGTCCTGTTAGAATTGCATAAGTCTCTATGAGATCCCACCTCATTCATCTCAACTCCAGAAAAAAACAATCCTAACCTAGTCAATCTCTCCTCCTACGTCAGACCCGTCATCCCCGGAACCAGCCTGGTAAACCTTCGCTGCACTCCCTCGAGAACAAGTGCATCCTTCCTCAGAAATGGAGACTAAAACTGCATGTAATATACTAGGTGTGGCCTCAGCAAGGCCCTGTATGATCGCAACAACATATCCCTGCTCCTGTACTCGAAACCTCTTGCAGTGAAGGCCAACATACCATTTGCCGTCTTTATTGCCTGCTGCACCTGCATGCTTACCTTCAGCAACTGGTGCACATGGACACCCAGGTCCTGCTGCACACTCCCCTCTCCCAACTTACGGCCATTCAGGTAGTAATCTGCCTTCTTGTTTTTGCTTCTGAAGTGAATAACATTGCATTTATCCAAATTATAGTGCATCTTCCATTGATTTGCCCACTCACCCAATTTATCCAGATCATGCTGAAGGATCTCTACATCCTCATCACATTTCATCCTCCCACCCAACTTGGTATCATCTGCAAACTTTGAGATGTTACATTTTTTTCCCTCATCCAAATCATTAATATATATAGTGAATAGCTGGGGTCCTAGCACTGATCCCTGTGGCATCTCACCAGTTACTGCCTGCCAATTTAAAAAGGATCCATTAATTCATGCTCTTTGTTTCCTCTCTGCCAACCATCCTGATACAGTTCCCCCAATCCCATGCACTTTAATCTTGCACAATATTCTCTTATGCAAGACTTTGTCAAATGCTTTCAGGAAGTCCAAATATACCACATCGACTGGCTCACCCTTGTCAATTCTACTAGTTACATTTTTATAGAATTCCAACTAATTTATCAAGCATGGTTTCCTCTTCATAAATCTATGCTGACTTAGTCTGATCCTGCCACTGCTTTCTAAATGTTTTGCTATAATCTTTGATAATGGATTTGAGAATTTTCCCCATTACCGATGTTAGGCTTACTGGTCTATAATTCCCTGTTTTCTCTTTACCTCCCTTTTTGAATATTGGAGTGACATTAGCTGACCTCCAATTTGCAGGGATTGTTCCAGAGTCTACAGAATCCTGGAAGGTAATCACTAATGCATCCACCATTTCTAGATCCACTTCCTAAGTACTCTGGGATATAGAATATCAGGGCCAGGGGATTTATCCACCTTCAATCCCATCAATTTTCCCAGCACCATTTCTCTACTAATATTGATCACACTTAATTCTTCCCTCTCACTAAATCTTACATCCTCCAACATTTATGTTATCTGATTTGTGTCCTCTTTTTTTGAAGACAGAACCAAAGTATGTATTCAGTTATCCAGCCATTTCTTTATTGCCTATAATACATCCCCCCATTCCTGTCTGTAGGGAACTTCCATGTGTCTTCTTTTTCTCTTCATGTACATATAGGAACTCTTAGTGTCAGTCTTTATATTCCCCACAAACTTCCATTCATACTGTATTCCCCCTTTTCAATTAGCTGTTTGATTTCCTTCTCTATCGATCTTTATTTTCAAAGAAGTCAATCAGGAGAGTCAAAAAACATGTTGTTGTTTCACTATTGCCTACTTTACATGGTTGTATAAAATCAATATTACTCAAAATGTGACTGTACAGCTGCTCGTAGATATTTCTCAATACGTTCCTCTACATCTCATTATACTCCAAGGAATCCAGATGATCCACAGCAGTGAAGTTCCTCATGAATTCTAAATCCTCACAATTAAAATTGCCCATAGTGTTCAGGGATGAGCAGACTAGGTGGGTTATCCATAGGAAATGCTGCATTACAGGGATAGTGTAGACAGGGGGTGCGTCTGGGGTTGATGATCTTCAGAGAGTTGGTGTGGACTCAATGGGCTGAATGGCCTGCTTATCACTGTAGGAATTCTGTGATAAAACACAAAACATTTCACCAGCAGCACCAACAGAACCAAGCTGACCTTAATATTGAGTAACAAATTTCATTCTCAAACATTTCTTATTAATGATATTGTAAAGTTTAAATTAATTTTGACAATCAGAACGTTATACCCTAACATTGAAAACAACAACAGATATCAAAGGACAGGTCAAGTCATTTATTAGTTTTTGCAACCATTTTCAGGTTTGCTAAAGTAAAAAGCAAGACAAGGAACTCCTGTAGTTTGCATTTTGAAAGACAGCCTTGTTGAGGCTCTTTAAATGTCTTTCTGCTAATCCTGCCATTAATGCTATTAATATGATGCAGGTAAAGCTGTGCAGGAGGCTATCCTACTTGCCTTCACCATTTTCTACTTGGCATTAATCCCAATGAGAGGTAAATTTGTGCTTCTAGAAGATAGGAGGTGATAAATGTTTCAATCATCTTTATTCAACACTTGGAGCTGCCAGCCGAACAGAAGCAGCAGCTCTTGCACTCAGCAGTGCCATCTGTGGTTGTCATAGGAGGACACCCACCATGCCTATGAACAAGGTCTGAGGTAAGTCGTTTTTTCTGTTGGGGAGTTTAGGGCTTTCTGGGGTTAGGGTAGAGAAGGCTCTGGATTTAGAAGGACGGGCAGAAAACTGGCTTTCAATGGCCATGCCCTGTACCATGTCTAGTCCGTTGATTCTGTATAAATTAATGCAGATTGAACTCATTGCATCCTCAACTGCCCCAACTCTGCCACTACCCCTACATCCCCCCTCACCGCAACTCCCCCAACTCCAGTCCTGGCCCAGTAACCGGTAGCCTGCCTGTACTGGTTTTCCAGTCCGATAGATGACATTTTTTGTACCAGATAATTCCAGCTCAGGTGGGAGTAGGTCCTTAATTGGTCAATTGATGATCTCTTAAGGGTCTCAGTTGGCATCAAGATAGAAAAGTCCAGCTTGGGCCTCCATGGCCAGAACTTAAATGGGGTGAAGGCAGGAAGGTGGTGGGATTCAGGAATACCACCATTTCACCGAGCTGTCAGTTGTCTGTTGGCTCCAAGGCCTACCATATCTGGGACTGAAAGACTCCACTTTTACTCCAATGAATTTTAAGCTTAAAACAACTCAGCCAGGGTTTTCTGAGATCACGAAGGTGACTTTGAATGTGAGGGACGGGGTGCTGGGAATACTGAAAAAAACAGTTTGGGCCACTTTTCCAACCTGTCCCTACCTCCTCATACAGATATGGGCTCCCAGTGACTACACCTGCCCAGCTGCTGTGGATAGACGATTAATTTACTTGAAAGGTCAATTAACGCTTACTTTGATACTTCAGTGACATTTTGTAAACATCACTTGGAATTCCCACAGTGCCTGCAACTTCTCTGCTCAGGAAGTAGCAGGAGAACAGGAGCTCAGCACACCATGACAGCCATATGTTGACGTTGTACCAAATTGTGCTCTGTAATCCATCCACTGGGAGATATTTTCAATTGGAAGCGATGCTCCTGTAGATGGAGCAAATAGGTTGTGTTCAGTATCAGGCTATCACATCATAGCATCTGTACCACCCCTCCATGATGCACCATCCTCTCCTTCTGCAAACAATCAAGTAGCAGCCACCATTGTCAGTGGGGATGTATGCCTTCCCTTCGGGCTGCATCTGGGTGCCCATTTGCCATTATCATTGGGTGGCAATTGTAAAGGCAGCCATAATTGGCAGCCCCCCAGAAGATTGCAGTAGAACCCACACCCTTGATGAACAGGGCCCCAGAACCATACCAATTAACAATAATTTTTCAATTGGAGAAAGTGCTGTGCTATGACGTCCTGTTCCCTGCTGTGGCTGGATCAATGATGAGAAAAGTGGGAAATTTTGAAAAATCAGATTCTCAATGTCAAGAAAAATTTGTCAAATGTTCCTCTCAAGCCTTAAACAGTGACTTCAGGATCTGGTCAATGAGTGATGACTACCTTATTTCCATTCATTTGTATATCATTAAAGCTCTAATTATTTTTTCAAAATACCATAGCTCCAACTCCCCTCTCCATCCCTGAGAAATTAGATGGCACAAATTCCTGACATGTAAATCAGAGCAGGTGCCTAGTGGCTTCAGCTCACCAAATGCTTATCCTGACCATCATGCAACTACTTCTTCAGAGCAACATTCCTGCATGTGCCATGGCCACCTTCCTCCTCAAGCCTTCATCCATGCAAGTCAGCAATAGCAAACCACCAGCCTCACACATCACCATCCATGCTCTAATCATGAGTCTATAATGATGGCCATGAGTCAATTGTCAGGAAAAATCCATCAGGCTCACTGATCCCATTTAGGGAAGGCAATCTGACGTCCCTATCTGGTCTGGGCTACATGTAACTCCAGACCCACAGCAATGTAGTTGGCTCTTAACTGCTGTCTGGGATGGATAATGCATCTACACAGGAATAGTTACCTCGCTTCTGAGTGCTTACTGACTTTACTACTTGTTTAGAGGCTGCCAGCCTCTCTGTGGGTGGCATTGTTCTTAACGCACAATGTCTTTAGAGTTCAGTTACAAGCAGCCTTTGTGGCTTGCGTTGCTTTTTAGCATAGAGGTAGGTAGCTTGTGACAATGTGGATCGCTGAACAGTCAAGATGGCACTGGGCTACATCAATGACACACTTACAGCAGTTTAAGTGGCAAACACACGGCACGTGCTTCAAGCAAATGGTCTGAAAGTCAAAAGGGAGCGGTCCTTAGTTGAGTGAAGGGGGACCAAAGTCAGTTCATATTCAGCCAAAGGCTCATCCTGCTCCAGTTCAGGTGGTTGGCATAGACACTCAGGCACTTGGTCCTACCAGGTTATGGGGATCAGTGGCCTTGCAGTTTGGAGATTGTGCCACGCTCAGGAACAGAGATCAAGTGTAAGCACTTCAGGGATTACCAGCAGGTCAGTTGTGGTGCTTTGGTCTGCCATATCTGAAAATGTGTTTGATTCATTCAGATGTACACAATGAACAAATGAATAATGCTTCCTGGTGATCTTTAAGTTCTGACAATGGGGAGGAGCGATTGTAGATGGTCAGTCCAGTGAATCATTCTGATTATTACAGTTGCCAATAAAGAACATTAGCACCTTAATTTCAGATTTATTTTAATGCAAGGTTGAGACAGAGCTAAAATAAACCAAAGATTTTTAGATTAGATTCTTATTATATTAATATTATTCTTATTAAAAATATTTTCATAGAATCAGACAAAGCACAAAAGGAGAACCTTCAACCCATTGTTCCTGGTTCAGCTCTTTGGTAGGGCATCTAATTAATTTAATTACTGTGCTTTTCCCATAGATCCGTTCATGCTTCCTTCAGAGTATTTGTTTAATTTTCCTTGAAATGTTAACATTGAATGTACTTCCACCATTATTTCATGCAGTGCACTTCCGGTCACAACTACATACTATGTGAAAAAAGCAAGTTCCCGGGGCTGCCTCTGCTTTTCAAAGTCAGTTACATTCAATCTACAACCTCTGGCTATTGACCCTATTCCATTGGAAAGTCTCCTTATTTATCCCAACAAAACAGCCCATGATTTTGAACCTCATCTTAACCTTCCCTATTCCAAGGAGAATAATACAACCCACTGCAGCTGTTCCACGCAACTGAAGTCCCTCATGTCTGATACCATTTTAGTGAAACCTCTTCTGTGCTGGTGGTAAAGTCTTGATAATCCTCCTGAAGTTTGATATCCAGAATTCCACTATCCAAAATGAGGCCTGACCAGAGTTTTATAAAATATTTTGTAGAATGTCCTTGTTTTTCTACTTTATTCCTCTATTAATTAAGCCATGCACTTTTTGAAAAACCTTCTCCATTTTCCCTATGTTATGCTTCGCCGCCTGGTGAGGAACCCCAATTCTTCACATCTCAAGATGGGTTGCCCCACAAATGGTTGTGCTGCAGGGTCAGAAGTGGTGAACTAGTTCCCCTTCTAAAATCCTTCTCTCTCTCTCAGCTGGTTGCAACAAGATTAATTAATAGAAAATCCCTTCTCTCATGGATACCTTTTCCTAATCCAAATGCATTTATGTTTTAAAGGGATCCAAATTGACTAAGCTTTCTTGAGTTAAAAAAGGGTGAGTTTATTAGCTATTAAATGCAATGAAAAGTAATAAAACATGTCACACATACACACAGAATAGATTTGCGAACTGAGTTAAAAGATAACCGTTAAAAAGATATATGAGTCAGTCTCTGAGTTATGTGAAGAGTGGATAATAGCCATTAAGTTGGATGATACCTCTAATGTTGACATCAGTAGTGAAGCAGTTGATTTTGAGATTGTGAGCTCTGCAAGTTTGTTGACAGACGTATGTCCTGTTTCCTGTTTGAAATTGATTTCACAAACATGTCTGTAGTTTTTGAACATGATCCACAGGAGATGGCATTCTGCTGAGAGGATAATCTGTGCCATGTTATCTTTGTGGCCTTAGGAGATCACAGTCCAGTTTTTTTTTGAACTGCATCACTGTCTTTGAAGGTCCGCTGTCTGGAGTGTTCCAATTTTTAAAAAACAAGCAAACATAGTGGCAACAGTGAACAAAATGTATTTTGCACAATTGGTTTTCATAATATATATCAACTTCGGTGAAGCAACGAGAACAAAGGTCACTGAATTTTGTGGCAACACTGAAAATATAAATTTGCCTGGTTTGGAGTTATGATTTTGTTGATTTTGGTGTCCTAAAGGAGCCCGTCTGAAAATCTTACATGTAGCCAATGCAAATCAACAGCTTGGCAAACATAAACCTGTTAAAAAATGTACTTAATTTTATTTATTTTTTTTCAGAGGGAATTTTGTATTTATAAGGTAAAATACAACAGAGTCGGGCAATGCAACATGTTCTAATTTTTTTTTTAACTGTTTGCCAGTATCAATCGTTGGCACATCAGATGATCTTGACTTAATATTGACGATTGAGGCTAGTTTTCTAACTTTGTCATCAAATCAAACTTCCTTCAAGTGCAATTTTATGTTGGGATTAAAAACCAAAAGAACTGCGGATGCTGTAAATCAGGAACAAAAACAAAGTTGCTGGAAAAGCTCAGCAGGTCTGGCAGCATCTGTGAAGGAGAAGACAGAGCTAACGTTTCGCATCCAGTGACCCTTCTTCAGAACTGATGGTGGCTGGGAAAACGTCAGTTTATATGCAGAAAATAGGGAGGTGGATGGGGTAGGGAGTAAATGATAAGATAGAGCCCAAAGAGAGAGAAAGACAGTTGGACAGACAAAGGAGTTTCTAACGATCAGGCTGGGAGGGTGAATAGTTGTTAATGGGGATTGTTAGTGACTAACAACAGGAGGTGTATAGTGGCAGGCTATGTGGTAACAAGGCCTGGTGCAAAATACGTTTTGTTCACTGTTGCCACGATGTTAGGCATTGCTTGTTTTTTAAAAATTGGAACAGTCCACACAGCGGACATTCAAAGACAGTGATGCAGTTCAAAAAAAAAACTGGACTGTGATCTTCTAAGGCCACAAAGATAACATGGCACAGGGTACCCTCTCAGCAGAATGCCATTTCCTGTGGATCATGTTCAAAAATTACAGACATGTTTGTGAAATCATCTCCTAGTTACCAGATTAGAGCAGTTACAATTACAGCAGTTAGGTAACAGTGAAGATTTTCCTTCCTTCAATCTAACCCTAGTTTGATAAAGCAGGAATGAGACAAGGAAATGTTTCAGTGGTCAGAATATTCCAAATTTCAATGTGGGATGGGCAGTTTTAAGAGTGAAAGACACCACAATGGAAAAACCTGCTGGATGATATGCCAATCAGGCATGTAAGTGCTGGCCAGTGGAAATCATAAACAAATCAAATCCCGCAGTCAAGAATTCCCACCCGCTATGAAGTTAAACAGCAGCCATGATGAACGGGGTTGGTACAAAGCCATGTTTTGTGGGGGATCATGGGGTGGGAGTTGGAGGGAGAGGCAAGGGCAAGGGATGGCTTTAGGCAGCCACACTCCTGTACCCAAACCCCCCACCAGTGCCCACTAGACGGGGGGTACTTCCTCCAAACCCAGCTGGAGGGCCACTCTGTTTTCCAGCAGGAAGGCAGGGCATTGCGCTGGTGGAGCAAGAGGAACATTTTGCTGATATTTATGTTTGTAATTTTAATACTTGAGAATAGTATTCTTCAATTTTTTTCTGCTTTTAAGTTAGAAATAAAGTAAGCACATAAGATAAGAAGGTCATTCATAGTCAGCTTGTAGCATGATAGCTGAAAGAGGTGGGTTGTGTGGATTCTTTCAGCCATCAGTCAGTCTAGTTTGATTCTCAATGGTTTCAACTTCTTGTTGAGCCAAGATTGAAGTATCAAAATGTGAAATTGATCTTAATGTTCAGCTAAAATGTTGTTCCTGGCCAGAAACTCCAGGCTGGACTGGTAAAATTAGTACAAGTCAAACTGGTGATCTGGCCTCTTCTGTTTTATATTCGATTGGGTTTAAATCAGGTCAATCAACTGAGATTGTGTGCATTTTCTTTACAGTGGCCATATGGAAAGGTATGAAAGTATTGTGCTGCCAAATTCTGCAACGTAAATCTATGTCATGTGCTGTGAAAGTATTTGTTTTGGGCGCCCAAGCTCATGCAATACTTTCTGCAAAGTTGCAGTTGGAAAGTGAGGGCAGCTCTGAGAAATTTCCTAATCAAGCTGTTTGCGAAACATGATGCCCATACAACAGTGCTGGATAGTCAGTCAGGAAACATTTTTCATGCATTTGTAAAGATTGATAAGGAAAAGAGTGCATGTATATACTGTAGGTGTATATTACCAGAAACACTGGTAGAGGGTCTGTGACTGCCCAAAGTCCTTACTTACCCCTTGGAGCCTCAAAGTGTACATTAATAATATTTATTTGTGTCTACCTTGAAAGCATGTGTCAGTTATTTTGTTTGGCCAGACTTATGTGCGGTTGATGTCAATGGTGACTGTGAAGTAAATATTTTGAAAAGATTTATTTCCCTGGCCTTTGAACAAATGCATTGCTTACACTCTACCGACAAAATCAGCATCGCTCATGTCGTCGTGTTAAATTTTATGCAGAGAAGGCTAAACATTGGCCCAAGCTATTATTCAGATGCAATGATCATGATTTACTATCTGCTTACAGTAGTTCTGGTGGAGATATGTATCTTCTGATTATTAATCTTTGGTGGCTTGTGATTGAGTTAAGTCATTGCCATCAATTCTCCTTTCCACTCTCTTAAATAAACTATTCATCAAATTAATTTAGCCCCTGATGGTGTACAGTGATTTTTTTGATTCACTCATGGGACATGGGCATAATTGGCTGGGCCAGCATTTATTGCCCATTCCTAATTTACCTTCAAGAGGTGATGTTGAGCTGTCTTCTTGAGCCACTGTTATCTATGTGCTGTGGGTAAACCCCATGTTATCATTGGGGAGGATAATTCCAGGATTTTGCCCCAGTGACACTGAAGAAAATGGTGATGCAAACAAAAAATGTAATGGTGAATAAAAATTACAAAACCATGATGGAAACTTTGCAAAATCAAATCAAAATAATATTGTCCAGCTGACGATGCACCCCAGCCTGTGTGCCCATTGGTCTCTCATGACCAATTCTACATTCTATGCTGAATCTAAGGCCCTGTCTAATTATCAATGGTGGAGGAGATATTATGGTCTTCCCAAAAAGGGACATCTGCCTTACATAGAGAGATGTAGTTTTTTGAATGAGGGTAAAGTTATAATTAAAATGAATTAGTTCTGCGTAGTTACAAGTATCAGGAGGCGGATATATCACTTCTGTCTCCATTGGGACTTCATACAAGAATAAATATTTCTCCACCCAGTGCCTATCTGACATTGAATGGGGCAAATGAAATTTGAACGTTGAAAGCTGAAAGAACTCGATGCTGTAAATCAGCAGCAGAAACAGAAATTGCTGGAAATGCTCAGCAGGTCTGTCAGCATCTGTTAAGAGAAATCAGAGTTAACATTTCAGGTCTGGTAACCCTTCCTCAGAATTGACGATAGCTAGGAAAAGGTCAGTTCATAAGCAGAAGATAGGGTGGGGGGAATGGGTAAGGAGTAAAAGATAGATCGGGATAGAGCCCAAAGAGAGAGAAAAATAGTTGGACGGACAAGTGAGTGGATAACAATCTGGCTAGGAGGGTGAATAGCTGTTAATGGAGACTATTCATGGCTAACAATGGGATGTGTGTAATGGCAGACGATATGATTACATTTCTGAGGAAGGGTCTCTGGACTTGAAACGTTAACTCTTATTTCTCTTCAGAGACACTGCTAGACCTGCTGAGCTTTTCCAGCCACTTCAGTTTTTGTATCTGATTAGAAGGCCTGATGGCATCTCACTGGAGGTGGCGGAAATGGCGGCTGATGATTTTCTACATGTGGATGGTGGTGGGATGGTAAGTAAGGACAAGGGGAACCCTATTTCTGTTGCAGGAGGGAAGAGATGGGGTGAGGGCGCAAGTGCAGGAGATGGGTTGGACCCAGTTGAGGGCCCTGACAATGACCGTGCTGGCGAAACCTCGGTTGAGGAAGAAGGTGGACATTTCGTAGGCTTCCTTGTTGAAGTTGGCCTCTTCAGGTCATATGAGATAGAGATAGAGGAACTGGGAGAATAGAATGGAGTTTTTCCATTCCACCTCCAGCAAGATACCACCACCTGACACATATCCCTCTCCCCTCTCTTGTCCGCCTTCTGCTGCGATCATTCCCTCCGGGACACCCTGGTCTACTCCTCCTTCACTCCCAAAACCCCACTACAGCCCCAAGGCACCTTCTCCTGCAATTGCTGAAGGTATAACACTTGTCTATTTATCTCCTCCTGCCTCAGTATCCAAGGGCCCAAGCATACCTTCCAGGTGAACCTGCACTTGCCACAATCTGGTCTACTGCACCCGCTGTTCACAATGTGGTCTCCTCTACACTGAGAAAACGAAGCACAGACCTTTTACATTCTGTCTGCTAAAAGACCCTGAGCTTCCAGTTGCCTGCTACTTTAACACACCACCCTGTTCCCTGGCTAACATCTCTGTCTTAGACTTACTGCAGTGTTCCAGCGAAGTTCAACGTAAACTGGAAGAACAACATCTCATTTTCCGCTTGGGGATCCTGCAGCCTTCTGGACTCAATATTGAGTTCAATAACTTTCCCATGTCCTAGCCCCCCACACCACACACCAGGCCCTGTTATCCCATAGTCTGCCATTAGCTACTATCTATTGTTAGCCACTTACAGTCTCCATTAAAAGCTTTTCACCCTCCTAGTCAGATCGTTATCCACTCCTTTGTCTGTTCAACAGTTCTTCTCTCCCCACCAATTGTTTACTCCTTACCTCTTCCCCCACCCTATCTTCTGCGTATAAACTGACCTTTTCCTAGCTACTATCAGTTCTGAGGAAGGGTCACCAGACCTGAAACATTAACTCTGATTTCTGTTCACAAATGCTGCCAGACCTACTGAGCTTTTCCAGCAACTTCTGTTTTTGTTTCAAATTTCAACATTAGCTCTTTCGTAACTGTTACCTTGTAACAGTTAGCATTGTAAATAAACTTCAAGATATCTGCTTCAAAAAAGCTTGACTATCTACTGTGTATGTTGCTTGGGCTAACATATATAGTCAACCAAAATGGCAGCAAATGGGCACTAAATTTTAGTTGGAATAACCAGTTAATGATAGTAAGCAGATGCTGAAGGCGAAAATATGTTCCTTGAGTATCTTCTAGTTAAGAGAAAGAATACGGTGAGACCAAGACCAGAGTTCTTGGAGTCAAGGGGCCTGAAGGTTAGGATTAATGCCAAAAAAAAGTTTATGGCAGACACTAAGGGATCAATATACTAGAGGTCCCAGAGGAGTATAAAATTGTATTGAGCACTTGAAAAAAAAAAGAGGGGAAATGTAACAGAGTGTGTGAGAAAGTATTCATGGGTAGAATAAAGGAAAATCCAAAGAGGTTAATTTAAACATATAGAAAGTGTAAGAGGAACTAGGGAAAGAGTTGGGCCATTAGGGTCCAAGAGACATTCTGTGTGTGGAACCAGAAGGCATAGGCACAGTCCTTAATGAATACTTTGTGTCAATCTTCACTATGGAAAAGAATGACACAGTATGGTTATCGGGTTGGAGGACTGTGAAATATTAGAATGACTTTATGTACATATATTATGGAGAGAGAGAGAGAAAGAGAGACAGGAGATACTAACAGGTTTTGCAGCTTTGAAATTAATGAATCTGCGGGGCTAGTCTTGTGTGAAAAGTGACTTGTATCACCCGAGCATTTTCTGCAACTCACATGTGATATTCCATAAGGGGACATGAAGCATGTAGTAAATCCAACCACCCAGAGAAACCATCACTGCTGGAGTTCTTCAGGAGACGTCTTCTGTCCAACCAGCTTCAGCTGCTTCATTAATGGCCTTCCCTCCAACATAAGTTTAGAAGCATAAATGTTCACTGATAATTGCACAGAATTTTGTGCAATTTGCAACACCTCAGATACTTCAGATATTCACCAGCAGTAATACCTGGACAACATTCACACTTGGGATGATAAGTGGCAAAGTAAACTTTGTGTCCCACAAGTTGCAAACAATTATTATTTTCAACGCAATATAATCTAACCCTCACCCTGACATTCAACACACTGAGGTTAACATTGACCAGAAATGTAACTGGACCAGCAATATAAATATTGTGGCTACAGATGAGAGTATTAGGAATTCTGCAGTGACTAACTTACTTCCTAATTGCCTGTCCGCCAACCACAAGGCACAGTTAGGAATGGAATGAAATATGCTCGGATGAGCGCAGCTCCATCAACACTCAAGAAGCTCCGCATCATTCAGGGAAAAGCTGACGGTGATTGGCAGACATTCACCACCATAAACATTCACTTCCTCTTCAACTGGCACAATCTCTTTTCATTTGTAAGATGTATTGGAGCATCTATCCAAGTCTACTTCAACAGCACCTTCCAAATCCGTTAACTTTACCACCTGAAAAATAAAGCGCAATAATTGCATGGGAACATATCATGTGCAAACTCACTACCAAGAAACTCACACTCCTGAAATAGAAATAGATTACTGTTCTTTCGCTGTGACTATGTCAAAACTCCCTTCCTGACAGCAGTGTGCATCCATCTCTATCACAAGCTTTCAAGCAGCTAGTCCTGCGAGATTCCCAAATCCTGTGAAAAATTAGAAAATGTTATTCAAAGTTATCTCATCAGCAATAAAACAAAGAACCACAGATGCTAGCGATCTGAAACAAGCAAAAGCAGAGATTGCTGGAGAAACTCACCAGGTCAGGCAGGACCTTAGGAGGAAAGAAAACAGAGTTAATGTTTCAAGTCCAGTGACCTTTCTCCAGAGAAAGGTACCTTATGTACATTTTATATCTTATCGGCATATTTGCTGCCTGCATCTTTAACTAACATTAGGGCTCATCTTGTAGCTAAACACTTGATCTTTGGAAAATGACAAACGAATTTGGTCAGTCAACCTGCCAGGTCCAAATGTGACATTTTCACATCAAACAACTCGTAGATCTGTGAGATGATAGAGATGTTCATGGGATGTGGGCGATGCTGGCTAGGGCAGCATTTAATGCCCATCCCTTATTGCCCAAAGGCTAGTTAAGAGTTAACCACACTGCTATGGGTCTGGAGTCACACGTAGGCCAGACCAGGTAGGATGACGGCTTTCTTCCCTAAAGGACATCAGTGAATCAAATACGTTTTTCTGACAATCAACGGAAGATTCATGGTCATCATTAGAATCTGAATTCCAAGTTTTTATTGAATTCAAATTCCACCATTTGCCATGATGGGATTCAAACCTGGGTGACCAGAACATTACCTTGTTCTCTGGATTAATTGTCTCATGATAACCTCCTCAACACACGCACAGGATATTGGAACAGACACACATCTCAAGATAGGTGCAGTGTAGGGAACCTACCACTGTATCCAGCAGTGCTATCATCCAAATTTAACAATCATAATTTTTAAAATCTTTACTCTAATTCCTATTTCCTCATAATTCTGTGAATAGCTTTAATGTACTGACCTTCCAATCATTTCAAGCATTATAAAGTAAGGATTAAAGTCTGAATGATTTCACGGTCAGTATTATTATTGTTTCACTTCTCTTTTTGATTGTCAGTAATATTGTTTTCATTTTATTAAGGCTGGACTGTTGTGCAGTACAAACAGGACTGACATAACTAGTTGCATTTGAGTGTTAACACATGCACAACGAATATCGTTGGCTGTGTTTGTGATCTGAAGTGTTGCAGAAGAAAGTAGACTCCGAGCTGTGACTAGTTTTTGAAGCTGTTTTGTAAATTAACCAGTGGACTTTCATGGGATTGCCTGAAGCCATCATGACAGGGAGAGTACATTTCTTTTCATTTATCTGAACATGGAGCTCCGGCTCCTCCTGGCTTTACAGCAATATTGCAGACAGCTGCCAGCCAGTGCTTGTCCCACTTCCCATTTGACTTAAACTTTCCTTACTTCCCACCTCACAGGGCTCACCTGTGGGCTGCTACAGGCATTCATCCATGCCAGATCATCTTATTCGGGGCTCATTTAACAATCTGCATTGGGATGTCCATCAGCTTATAAAACTTGACAAACTCCTACATGAAAACTATGTTCTCCAAGTATCTGTCTGCAAAACATAACATTACTACAAATCAATGCATGGGATGTAATGGAAGAACAAATGATCTGTGCTTCTTACAATTCCTCTGACATTAAGCGGATTAATTTAGCCTCAATAAAACCTGCACCACTAGGGCATAGTAAGGTGTTAACTGCAAAACTACATAAGAAGAGACATTAGCAGGCTGTCAGTTAGGGATTCCGAATGAATAATAAATGACTGTTCACACTAATCCTGTCAAATGAGGGGTCAGAAAAGATCTTTTTAAGAATCCGGGTTCTTGCTGAGAGATTTGTTTACATCAGAGTGCATAAGTGAGTGAAAGACATGAACAGGGAGGGCTTATTCAACAAAATACTTAGAGAAAAAGATATGCATTAAATGGAATGAAGGAACCTGTTGCTTCATGTAACTAAAGGGAAAACATAAATGGAAGATAGCCGCAACTGCTAGCAACAACAAATATATTTTGCTTTTATCATGACTGACAGCAGTCTAACAGAAAAGGGTCATCAGATTGATTCATTGGATAAAGAGTTTTGAAGTATTCATAATGAGACTCTGAGAACGTGCAGGTCCATAATAGGAAAACAACTCTGCTATCAACATTACAAACCTCACTTGTCCCATGAATGAGCATTTTATTTGTATATGTTTGACATATTGGGTGCTATAGCTACCTACATAACAAAATGTTAGGGAAATAAAAATAGGGGTAGGTTCTTTAATCTTTCAAACCTGATCTACCATTCAATAAGACAGTGGCTGATCTGTGACTTAACTCCATAAATCTAAGTTTTTCCCATATCACCTAATATATTTAGTTAACAAACTTCTCTCAGTCTCAGGATCAAACAACCATTGTTTGCAGAATAGAATTCCAAATTTCTACAACTATATCAAAGTCTTTTTAATTCATTCATAGGATGTGGGTGTCGTAGGCTAGGCCAGCAATTTTTACTAATCCCTAATTGTCCAAAGTCAACCACATTGCTGTGGGTCCGGAGTCACATGTAGGCCAGACCAGGTAAGGAAGGCAGTTTCCCTCCCTGAAGGACATTAGTGAACCAGATGGGTTTTTTCCCAATAATCAACAATGGATTCATGGTCATTCTTAGACTCTTAATTCCAGATTTCTATTGAATTCAAATTCAACCATCTTCTGTGCAGGATTTGAACCTAGGTGCCCAGAATATTACCTGAGTCTCCAAATTAATAGTCCAGCGATAATACACTCGGCCATTGCCTCTCCCATTTTACCTGTTTCCTGTTTTAAGAACATAGAACATAGAACAGCACAGCACAGTACAGGCCCTTCAGCCCACTATGTTGTGCTGACCTATTCTCCTACTAAGATCAATTTACCCTGCATATCCTACGTTTTATTAACCTCCATGTGCCTATCCAAGAGTCGCTTAAAAGTGTCTGACTTCACTACCACTGCCGGCAGCACATTCCACACACCCACCACTCTCTGTGTAAAGAACCCACCTCTGGCATCTCCCCTATACCTTCCTCCAATCACCTTAAAATTATGCCCCCTCGTAATAGTCATTTCAGCCCTGGGAAAAAGTCTCTGACTATCCACTCTATCTATGCCACTCATCATCTTGTACACCTCTATCAAGTCACCTCTAATCCTTCTTCGCTCCAATGAAAAAAGCCCTAGCTCCCTCAACCTTTCCTCACAAGACCTGCCCTCCAGTCCAGGCAGCATCCTGGTAAATCTCCTCTGCACCCTCTCTAAAACTTCCACATCTTTCCTATAATGAGGTGACCAGAACTGAACACAATATTCCAAGTGTGGTCTAACCAGAGTTTTATACAGCTGCAGCCTAACTTCACGGCTCTGAAACTCAATTCCCCTGCCAATGAAAGATCTGACTCTAGTTTTAGGTAATAACCCCGGATCCTACACTTCCTAATTACTGGATTCTTTTTTCTTTGTGCTGTATTCGTTCTCCCTCACATCTTGAAAACTTTAATTAAATTATCTCTTAATTTCTAAATTGTAGCAATACAACCTGAATTTGCACAAACTCTCCTCATAATTTCACCCTTGTGGTCCAGGTGTTATTTTGGCAAATCTACACTGTGTTACCTCCAAGTTCAGTACATCCCTCCTAAGGTGTGGTGCCTAGAACAGCTCACAGTTCTCCAGATGTAGTATAACTAGTATCTTATATAACTGAAGTATGACTCCTATCGGATTGTATTCTGGTTCTCGTAATATAAAGGCCAGAGTGAGACCTTGGCAATAATGGAATGCACTGCCTAGAAGTGTGGTGGATGCAAAGTAAATTGAGATTTTCAAAAGGGTATTCGATAGTTGCTTGAATCAAAATGATGTGCAAGGATATGAGTAAAGGCAAGTGAATGGCACTAAGTCATAATGCTCATTGGTGATCTGAACAGCCTCTTTTTGCACTGTAACAATTATGCGATTCTATGAGCTTTTAAGTAAGCTTCACTGAGTGGTACGTGCTGTTTACTTCTGGGTAAAATACCGAGCAGCAGGTCCATTGGATAGAGATTTGGATTTACCATTAAGAATGGCATGCATTTTGTTAATATAATCATACTTGTTAATAATAACTATTCCAGTCCCTTTGCAGGATTTACTGATATCAATGTCCAGTTTGGCCTCGTCCCTCACTTTGTCACTGGATATTCACATTGCCTGTGAAAATTAGGCAAATTGTACGCTTGCACTCACTGGAATATATTAATAAAGAGCAGAATATATTAATAAAAAGCACCCTGTTCTTTGCAGACAGAAAATAAAAGTATGTGCACTGAATACACCTGTTCCAACTTAAAAATTATATGACAATGATTCATTTCTCTGAGCAATGTCACTGACCATCAGTGTCAACCTGCCTGGAATGAAAACTAAAAGAAAGCACAGTAGTTAACTGATAATGGTTATTAACTGCTGCATTCTCTATGGCAATGCCAGACAGAAAGCTTTGATGAAGTATGTTGATTTTTAGCAATACTCAAGTTCCATACCACCAAATGACAAATTACAGTGTAGTTATAATAAGGGACTTTAATTACCCCAGTAAGGACTGGTGTAGTAATAACGTAAATGCAAAGGATTTATGAAGTGCGTTCAGAAGAATTTTCTGGATCAGGTTTGTTTCTGGCCGAATGCGGAAGGAGACATTGCTGGTTTTACTTCTGGAAATGAGGTGGTTCAAATAGAACAAGTATCAATAGGGAAATGTTTATAACGCAATGATTTCAGAGGGAACTTCAGGTCACCAAAATCATACTGGTACAATATAATGGGTGATTTTAATCTGCAAATACACTGGGTAAACTGAATTTAACATTAATTGGATGTAATTGAATATGAAAGCTATCGATTGTTTTCTAAAGCAGCATTGTGAAGACCTGTCTAGAAGTCAGGCTCTTATTTTTTATCTACTATTATGTAACGAAAAAGTGTTAATTGATAACCTTGTAAAAGAAAACTTTAGAGATGACTGACCACGCTGTGATAGAACTTCATATTATGTTTGCAGGTGAGCTAGTTCTTTTTCTCAGCAAAAATGTCATTAATCATAACAAGTTACAAATTAATGTTGGCAATATCAATGAGTGGAGACGTTAATGGATTTGTATGAAACGGTTCTATGACTTTTTCAGAGGAATCATTACCTCATTTGAAACAAATGGGTTAATTCCTCTTTTAAAATAGTGAATGAACAAGAATCAATCGGATGCATTAAGTGCCAGTCTGCTAAAGTCACTAAGTAATTTATAGCTTAAAGTTGTTAACTAGGCCTTTCATTTATATTTTTCCTATGAGGCTTGTCATTTTTGCCAAGACTGCTAAAGGTAGGTGTATGTAAAATATTTCTTTATATGATACATCTATGCATGGAATTGCTATTTAGTTACAACCCATGGTTAGTAACTGAGGCATGTTTCCTGGAATATTTTGCATCATTTCAGGACATATCATATGCTTCAATGAACCCACAGAGTGCTGGAAAGTAACACTGGCCAACTAATTCTGTTGAGTGGGAAAATAGAACTGCTTGTAAAGAGTGATTTAAAGCCATGAGTTTTATTTCCAGCATCCCCCTCACATGTGCTCGCTGATCATTGGTGACTTCTTCCAACGTTCACACCACATGTAACTGATCTGGTCAGTTCTTTCACATAACTGTCTATGATAATGGTTTATTTAGGCCCATTCTGTCTATACATCTGGATCTGGGATTGGCATGTAGAACAGGCCTTTGAGGATGCTTAAGCCATGGCATAAAGGCATCTTTCATCTTAAATAGCTCACAAATAATGCTGACAAGCACTCTGATGGCCCAGGTACTGGAGAACAACTGAAACTGTATTATTGTGGACAGTGATATGATGCTCATAATTCAGACCTACCTCTGCTTTTTGTTTGAGATATCTGGCTGCAATAGGTCACTGATGCGCATTTTTTGTCTTTAAGATAAAGGAAATAAATAGACAGAACAATTCACGTCCATGTTGTAAAACCTGGCAGACATTCTTCATCAATTTCAGTGGTCTGAAAATCCAGTTGTTGAATGGCAGGACAGTCTATTATACCAGAGTATTGTTTGAATAGTAGAGATAAAAATTACTGCCAGAATTCCTTCTAATAACAAAGACCAAAATTGCTGAAGAAACTCAGCAGGTCTTGCAGCATCTCTGGGGAGAAAACAGAGGTAATGTTTCGAGTCCAGTGATATTTCATCATCAGAACTCTATCTAGGGTTGGAGGTTTTGGGATATCATTCATGCTTGTCTGTATTATGAACTATGTGGAATGCATAGTCTTCTTCTCAGGACTTAAGTATTCTCAAAGGTCTGAACTGTAGGCTATGTTCCAGTTCTGGATATGTGGGCAGAATAAGCTCTTACAGCCACTTTCATAGGCAGCCATCTGAAGACTGGGGTTTCATACATTGCTACTAGGGATAGGACGCATCAAAAGGGAGAAATCTTATCAAGATTCTTCTGCAATTCCTGGATTTTTCTTCCTGCCAATCAACAAAGCAACGAACCTGCTGACATGATCTAACCGCGAAATCCTAGGAAGATGAACTCAAACTCACTGAAGCCAGTGGCCATTATATTTTGGCGCAATTTCCAGTGCGTAAAGATTGGTTCTAGAGAAGGTGAGAGATCCTGTAAGCAGGAAGTCATCGAAGGTAGGTCTGAAAATAACAAATGCAACATGAAATTGGGAGAGAATACACAGGAGAAATTTTTCTTTCATTGTCACTTACATGAGATTAAAAGATTGAGCCAATTCAAATTTGATCAATGTGAGTGTGTCAAAATTTAGTTTTCTTCAAAATGTCTGAATTCCTTTATTTAAAAGTGCCAAAAAATAGTTTATTGTTGAAACTAAAACATTTCAACTAATGAAATGGTTGGAACAGAAGAAGAAATTCACTTTCATTATTGAATTCCATATAGCAAATAGTTCAATTCTTCCTCTGAGTTCAGTAAGGTTGATTTGAGATGACCAAAACCAATGGCAGATAGTTTATTTCTACCAAATGCCTTGAAGTGAGCTGTTAAAATAGCAGTAGAAGTCATGAAGATCAAATTTAAAGGCTGCTTGATGCTTCAAATCTGTAGTTCTGGTGCTAATCAATTTCAGTAATTTTTGCCTGTCTTACAAATAATGTTCTCTGTTTTTAATTGTTTCACACTTGTCACCGTGAAGAATGCTAGTGGAAGGGAGTTAAACACTTTTTACGTCAAGCATCCAGATTAAACACTGTCAGTTTGAAATTAGCCTGATAATACGCAGAAAAAAATCAAAAACGCAAACGTAAGCTTAGAAAGAATTGTATTGCTACTCGGAAATGGATAGGGGAATTGTCCATGAAGCTAGGGAAGTACTACAAAAAGTTAAGAAACTGTTACGGGAAGCAATTGAGGAAATACATCGGTTCTGAAAATATCATTAGAAGCAACCGGCGCTAAATGGTACAGGCCTGACAGGAGCAAAGTAATCTGTTGAAGGTAATCAAAGCAGCATTTCCATCTAATATTTTAAAATTCTTCTTAAAGTATGATGTATTGAAGGCCTTATTGCACAATAGATAATATTCCAGTCTCTCAGCCAAAAGCTCTGGGCTCAAATTCTAACTCAGGACTTGACGGTCAAGGGAGGTGCATTCATAATGTGACCCACATTGAGTATCAATCTGAAAATTCTTCCAAGACACACCAATAATGGTTGCTAAGAGTGGGAGAGGGTCCTGAGCAGCCATGTGATGGAAAGAACATTGTTGCATCTACTATCATGGTCAAAAGCTCCAGACTGCAATGGGCATGAAAAAGGAATTTTGCCATAGGAACTAAGACTCTCTGAGTGAAATGTCACATGCCAAAAGAATGACTTTTATCAGGGAATTGTTGGTAGACAATGTAAACATTTGTGTTCAATGAAAGAGAGAGGTAAGTAACATGGTTTCTGCTTCAGATTTTGTCAAAATACTGAAACCACTCCCACCCCACCCCCAGTCCTCCATGATGAGATTATCTAGTATGGAGGCTACCTGCTGGACTTGCATGTGAAAAGATCCTGTAGATGTAGAGGGAGGTAGCAGTCATACTAAGTGCCACATCTCACTCCCAAGTTAACAAAATAAACCTGGATGAAATATAATGGCATGAAAGATGAGTTCAGATGCTTTTTTTCATTCTTACTTTGCAGCATGATAGATCTTATAATGATCAACCTCACTTCTTAAATGACACAGCTTGTGTTCAACTGATTGTTCACTGAAGTACAAAAACTCTTTGAGTCTTCCAACTTGAACTAATATTGGGAATACCCTCCTAATCTTTGCTGGCAGAGATCCTCTTACTATTCCGATTTCAAAATACAAAATCCTTTTTGCCCTTGTCTTTCCACCTCCATCAGATTTCTGTTGCGTCCTGTAAAATTACTTTCAAATGCTTACCTGTATGTGAGCTAAGATCCTGAAGGAAATTCTTATTACAGCACACTGTAAAATCAGAATTAATTTTAACAATTTATTGTAGCTAATATGAACATTGATGGAGAAGCATGCTATTCCATTCAGAAGAAACAGAGGAGTCTCCCATCTAATGTGGTTGTCACTTACACTTCCTTGAAATCTTGGAAACTAGAGACACAGGACTTGAATCAGCCTGTCTTATCAGAGCTAGGACTGAGCTCAAAATGAGTGATATTTTCTGTTCTTCTGTAAATGATGTCAGTGACCTGTTAAATGGAGGTCTGAACTGCACACTAACTGTTACAAAATGGCCCATCTGAAACTTGGAAGGTACTGTTGTAAAAATATCTGATTTCATGATTCACATATTTTAGGTGAAGCGTTGAGATTGACATTTTTAAATGTCAGATAACTGCACTAAAAACCTGGGTCTAAGAACCTGGCAAACTAAGATTATCGCTAAGATAAATTTAATTCAACAGAAAGTCTCTGTTTACTTAAATAGTAATAGAACAGGAGGTGTGAAACAATAAATAGTAGGTAGCCCTTTGTTAGCTTCTTCATAGACCTAGTGAGTCTTGTAGTTTACAATTGTCTCATTGGATATGTCAATTACTTATCTAATATCCCAGTTCAAAGAAAGATTCGGTGTATAAAAGAAGTTCTTAAAGTAACATACACTTTTTAGTGCAAAGGACTGGTTTGAGAATTGGAATTAATTGGCTGAAATCTCTATCTGGGACTCCTGTGCTATGTTGTGTGGGAGCAGTTGTGGTCTTTGGTTTTATGTAAATCTATGTGGTTTCTCACAGACACAAGTAATTTAGATCTTGGGCTGCAACAACCTGGAAACATAACCATAGAGAAATAAAGTTGCTAGCAGCAGTTTGAAGCAGCTGAGAGCAACAGCAAAGGGCTATCAGAAATCTAGGGTGTTTTCTTACTTTGGACCCACTGAACAAGAAAGCACGGAACTCTATGCTTGACCTCAATGTCCATAACCATGGGATGTTTAAAGAGGTTGACCTCAGAGAATAGCAGGAGGACTGAAGGGAATCAAAGTTAATTCTAGGGAGATATGGCACACCTTAGGTTGGTGCCTGGAGAAGTCAAGGTCTTTTAAAACTTTGAGAACTCTTACATAGAACAAGGTCCTTTTGAGATTTCAGGGTTTAATGATTAATTGTTTATGAAACATAGTGTTATATTAATAATACTGGCTTTGTTCAACTCTTGTACAGTAAAGGTTTTGTTTAAAATATGAAAACTTGCCGCATGATTCTTTCTATTAATGACTGGGAGTTTGAATCTCTTTTTAAAAAGTTACAGGTCTCCCTCAAGATTGTAACAGTATCAATGACATATAAATTGAAGACTGTACCACATTTTGAAAATATCATCAAATATGGCCATAGTAATAGAAATAATGAGCACAAATTGGGTGAGCACATCGTTGGATGTATTCTATTCACCTGCAAATATTCAGGGAGTGATAGAAAGGATTAAATGTGTGATCACTTTTCAGAGAAATGCCTGAATATGAGTCAGTAATAGGAACAGAATTTTAATTGCCCAAATATTAACTGGGATCGTGCTGGTGTGGAAGACAGGGAGGGAGCAGAATTCTCAAATTGCATCCAGGAGTATTTTTTAGCCAATATGTAGAAAAGCCAACAAGAGAGGGGCAGTTCTGAACCTAATATTTGGAAATAAGCCTGGGCAGGTTAAAGGCATATTACAAGGGAAGCATTTTGGACATCATGATCATGACGCAATTAGATTTAGGGTAGCAAGGGAAAAGGATAAGCATGGGCTAGGAATAGAGTTTAAAGTTGCAATAGGCTACTTTTATTAAAATAAGTTATGATTTGGCTCAAGTGGACTGGGAGCAGCTACTTGTAGTTAAATCTGTCAGAGCAATGGGAAGTGTTTAAAGAGGACAGGGCAAATATGTTCCCATAAAGATAAAGGCTGGGACCACAATCTCAGAACCTGGCATGTTATGTTATGGGTCCTTAATCCATAAAAGTTAAGAAAATAAGGGAAGCTAATGGAAAATAGTGCAGGGGTGAATATAAAAAGGAAATTAGGAAAAATAAGACAATGAACGAGGAAGCATTCCCAGGTAAAAATAAAGAAAAGCCTAAAAATTCTTGTTAATGTATAACCAGCAAGAGAATAATTAGGGTAAGAGGATAATCCATCAGAAACCGTTAATTGAAATCATTGTGTGGACCCTGAAGACATGGGCACAGTCCTCAATAAATACTGTGCATTGATCTTCACTAATGAAGAATGCTCCTCATTAAATTTGATTGGATAGTAAATAGTGAGGAGGATAGCCATAAATTGCAGGAAAATAGCATCAGACTGGTCAGGTGGGCAACGCAATAGCAAATGGAATTCAACCTGGAAAAGTGCAAGGTAATGCACTTGGATACTTTTGTCATAGCTGAACAGTCTTTTCCTGTGTAACACTTTCGCTCCACAGTGTTGAGACAGACACTTAGCCCTGCTTTTTGATCCTATTCTTGCCCCTCTACTCTCCATGCCCCATTATACTAACCTATGTCTCTGTATCAATCATCATAGCTCAACAAATCATCTAATCTTCTAGGGTTCCTTATAACCCCTACACTAATCTATCCATCTTCCATGTTCCCCATACCTCATATGCCCTCAATCATCCCTAAGGTTCTTTATAGCCCTGATTTAATTCAGTGCCGACTCATACCCTATATACCACCCCTTGCCTTTCTCTCTTCATGTCAACATGGAGATTATCCAGCATGGGGATTACTCAGGAGGCATTTACAGAAAATAAAATCGCCAAACTATTGATAATGTCACAGTTGAAATAAAGATGTTCTCACTGATACAAAGAAAGCACCCAGTACATTGAAATTACTTCAATTAATTCTTTATGCCAACAACCATTTCTCTCAAGTGCTTAGCAGCTCATATCATCAACCTCTCATTTAAATGCTTAATTACTTATGATAAAAACATTTTCATTCAATCAATAGTTGGAGCTGTCCATCAATAGACACCCCAAATAATAGTTTTGGAAAACGGACATACAACAAAAATCTTACAATGGTTGAATATAACCAGGTACTCTAAAATACATCACTGTTTTTTTTTTGTTAAACTCAACATTTTATGGGACAATTTCCTTTCAACTTTACCCGTCTCACTGAGTTTATTCAATTTTTACACACAAGCATGTTTTTCATAATCCCTCACTTCACAAATGATTTCCTAGACCAGATCCAAAGGGATACCTTATCCCTTCATATGGGAAGAAATATGAAATATTCCTCCAGCTCTCTTCCCTCATGCCCACTCATTCTCCCTCCCCCTCATACAGTCCCATGCATCACTTATGCAACCTAATGACTTCTACCCATCTTTCATGGCCCATTATGCTAATTCAATGTTTGTTTCCACCCATCATCCTTTCTCCTCCACCTACGTGTCAACCTATTGAGGAGCTTGGATGAGTACAATTCCAACAGCATGCAAGAAACATAAGAACATCCAGCATTATAAAGAAGCTCACTTGATTGGTTCCCCATGTAACATCTTCCATATTCACTCACTCCACTTTTTTTCACAGTTCAACACTCATTGACACTTGCAAGGAGTTTATGCACATTTACACACAATCTTCTCCACTGTTAATGGTCCCAAAGTGCATATTGACGTTTGGCCAAGGAACTCTGAATGGTACCTCACTTCTCCAAAGGGACAACCCTGGCTATCAAAAGGAAGTATATTGAGAACAGACCTGTTCCTATCCGGTCTCCTCTCCATACTGTGAATTTCAGAAACCAGGGACTCCAAACTCCCAATTCAGTGGATGAAACTGGCTCGCTGCTTTCAGGATGCATGCATGAACTAATATCAACCCAAAAAACCTGGCCCTGTGAAAGTGAAAGAAGGCAGATTCAGGGGTGGGACTTACTATTCCAGATACCTTCCAACAAATTTGCCATGGGGCAGACAACTCTCCATTGTGGCAAAAATCATGGCCTCAGTATCTCATGGTTTGACTACATGTTACGTGTCTGCTTAGGATGAAGTTAATAGGTCCTGTGCTCTTCTATGGTAAGTTTGTTCTCCTCTCAGGATTTCTTTGTGATTTTCCAAGGTTTCTGTTTCCAGGGTGATTTGGATAGCTTTTTTCAAAGTTAAGTCTTCATTGGACTGTAAAAGATCTGATAAAGTCTGAACAAAAATTCAGACAACAATTCAGTCTCTTAATAATTCCAATTGCAAGGCCCCAAATTCACAGCTTTCAACCAGTCAGATGTTGTTAATTAAATTGTTTATGGATTCTCTTCTGTTAGTTCTTAGCCTTTGAAAAAATCTATTTGTTGTTAGGTTAAGCTAAAGGTTAAAGCTTTCGTAAAATCAGCAAAACTGTTTGTATCCTCTTCTATTTTCTGGAAACTTATGGCATCCTCAATAATAGGACCAACTGAATTTAGTAGTATATTAACTTGTTCTGCTTCTGCTTTGGTATTCACTTTTGGATCAATTCTATCTTAGGAACCTAGAACTTAAACTTAGGAACTGTGTTCTCACATAAATTCCAATGTTGCACTCTCTGCTGACCATCTTTGTTCTTGACTCTGCTGGGACATGTTGTGTTTTTCTTTTCAGTTCTAGTAGGCTAGACTTGTATCTGCTGGAGTTCAGAAGAGTAAGAGGTGTCTGCCAAAATATTTTTCATCTTTTCCCTCAGGTTTGTCTGGGTTTCTTGTGGTAGGGATTGGATCTACACAGTTGCAATCATATTGTGAGGTACAGAGAAAGTCATCAAAGTCCTCTGGACCAAAGGACTGCTCACTCATTATGAAAGAGATGACTCATTGTAGTTTAACCTGAGAGTCACTGCACCTCAGCTGAGTGCCGACCCTGAGGAGATGTCCTTCATGGTAACCTTGGCCAAAGCAGGAATTGAACTCATTGTTAACACCACTCTGCTTTGCAAACCAAATGTCCAACCAACAGAGCTCACCATGATAAGAGGTCTATGATCATCACAATGTTATAATATGATGTGATGCCTGGGGTCTAACAACTGAGTGTATTAGAAATTAGGGTCTCTTTAAAACTGCACGATGAATAGTTATGCTATAGCACCATCTTCTTTCCTCAAAGGTAAACAATCTTGAAAAAAAAGTCCAGGCCAAAACAATTCAATGAAAATACAGGCAACAAGGATAATCAAAGCCTTTATTTTCCATTGGCTGACATCAAAGAGCTATCTAGCACCATATGTATCCCATTATCAAAACTGTGTTATGGAAATAAAAGTTTTGTTCTTGGAAGTTGATTAAAACAAACCTACTGATGAAGATGAGAAAGGAGCAGCAGTCATCCTGATGTGAATAGTTGACCCATGCCCTTTGGTTAGAAGGATTAAAATGGTAGACAGGGTGAGTTACCGGCGACTAGAAATAGGGGATATTAATACGTGCACAAAGGGGACATTTGTGGCAATGCTTACCATACAGCTGCCTGCTTTAGATGGAAGATGGGTCAGGAGTGGATGAAGAAGATCCAAAAAGTCCTCAAGCTGAAGACAAAAGTAAGTCTTCACCACTTCAATCGATTCCTTTTAATTAACTAATCATATCCAATAGTTACTTCATGAGGAAACTTAATTAGTTATCTTCTAATTCCTGATAAATGCTCAAATGCCTATATTAGGTAACTGTTAGGTCTTGAATCCTAAAGTCTAAGAGTGGCTAATGGTTAACATAGACTGCTGCTAACAATCATCCTTCCCAGGTACCAAAGTGTAGAGCTGGTTGAACGCAGCAGGCCAAGCAGCATCAGAGGAGCAGGAAGGCAGACGTTTCGGGCCTAGATCCTTCTTCAGAAATGGGGGAGGCGAAGGGGGTTCTGAAATAAATAGGGAGAGAGAGGGGGAGGCGGGTAGAAGATGGATAGAGGAGAAGATAGGTGGAGAGGAGACAGACAGATCAAAGAGGCGAGGATGGAGCCAGTAAAGGTGAGTGTAGGTGGGGAGGTAGGGAGGAGATAGGTCAGTCCAGGGAGGACAGACAGGTCAAGGGGGCGGGATGAGGTTAGTAGGTAGGAGATGGGGGTGGGGCTTGAGGTGGGAGGACGGGATAGGTGGGAGGAAGGACAGGTTAGGGAGGCGGGGACTCGCTGGGCTGGTTTTGGGATGCGGTAGGGGCAGGGGAGATTTTGAAGCTTGTGAAATCCACATTGATACCATTGGGCTGCAGGGCTCCCAAGCAGAATATGAGGTGCTGTTCTTGCAACCTTCGGGTAGCATTGTTGTGGCACTGCAGGAGGCCCAGGTTGGACATGTCATCTGAGGATTGGGAGCGGGAGTTGAAATAGTTTGTGACTGGGAAGTGCAGTTGTTTAGTGCGAACCGAGCGTATGTGTTCTACAAAACAGTCCCCAAGCCTCCGCTTGGTTTCCCCGATGTAGAGGAGGCCACAACGGGTACAGCGGATACAGTATATCACATTAGCAGATATGCAGGTGATGTGGAAAGTCTTCTTGGGGCCTGGGATGGGGGTGAGGGGGAAGGTGTAGGGGCAGATGTAGCACTTCCTATGGTTGCAGGGAAAAGTGCCGGGTGAGGTGGGGCTGGAGGGAGTTCCAGATAGAGTGGTCCCTCTGGAAAGCAGATAAGGGTGGAGAGGGAAAAATGTCTTTGGTGGTGGAGTCCAGTTGCAGATAGCAGAAGTGTCGGAGGGTGATGCGTTGGATCCAGAGGTTGGTGGGGTGGTGCATGAGGATGAGGGGGATTCTGTTTTGGTTTTTATTGTGGGGAGTGTGTGTGAGGGATGAGTTGCGGGAATTGCAACCACCTGGAAACCGATACCCATTTCAAGCCCACCGACTCCCACAGCTACGTAGAATACACCTCCGCCCACTCATCTTCCTGCAAAAATGCCATCCCCTATTCCCAATTCCTTCACCTGCGCCGTGTCTGCTCCCAGGATGAAGCATTCCACTCCCGTACATCTCGGATGTCCTCGTTTTTCAAGGACCGCGACATCCCCCCTGCAGTGGTCGAGAAGGCCTTTGACCGTGTCTCCTGCAACTCATCCCTCAAACCCCCTCCCCGCAATAACAACCAAAACAGAATCCCCCTCGTCCTCACATACCACCCCACCAATCTCCAGATCCAATGCATCATCCTCTGACACTTCCGCCATCTGCAATCCGACTCCACCACCAAAGACATTTTTCCCTCCCCGCCCTTGTCTGCTTTCCAGCGGGACCACTCTCTCCGTGACTCCCTTGTCAGCTCCAGACTCCCCTCCAGCCCCACCACACCCGGCACTCTTCCCTGCAACCACAGGAAGTGCTACACCTGCCCCCACACCTCCTCCCTCACCCCCTTCCCAGGCCCCAAGAAGACTTTCCATATAAGCAGGTGTTCACCTGCACATCTGCCAATGTGGTATACTGCATCCGCTGTACCCGTTGTGGCCTCCTCTACATCGGAGAAACCAAACGGAGGCTTTGAGACCGCTTTGCAGAGCATCTGCGCTCGGTTCACACTAATCAACTGCACCTCCCAGTCGCGAACCATTTCAACTCCCCCTCCCATTCCTCAGATGGCATGTCCATCCTGGGCATCCTGCAGTTCCACAATGATGCCACCCGAAGGCTGCAGGAACAGCAACTCATATTCAGTGTGGGAACGCTGCAGCCCAATGGTATCAACGTGGATTTCACAAGCTTCAAAATCTCCCCTCCCCCTACTGCATCCCAAAACCAGCCCAGCGAGTGCCCGCCTCCCTAACCTGTCCTTCCTCCCACCTACCCCCTCCTCCCACCTCAAGCCCCACCCCCATCTCCTATCTACTAACCTCATCCCACCCCCTTGACCTGTCTGTCCTCCCTGGACTGACCTATCTCCTCCCTACCCCCCCACCTACACTCACCTTTACTGGCTCCATCCCCGCCTCTTTGACCTGTCTGTTTCCTCTCCACCTATCTTCTCCTCTATCCATCTTCTATCCACTTCCCCCTCTCTCCCTATTTATTTCAGAACCCTCTTCCCCTCCCCCATTTCTGAAGAAGGATCTCGGCCCGAAACGTCAAGCTTTCCTGCTCCTGTGATGCTGCTTGGCCTGCTGTGTTCATCCAGCTCTACACCTTGGTATCTCGGATTCTCCAGCATCTGCAGTTCCTATTATCTCTTGGAAACTGGGAATGACTAGATTATTTCCAATTAAGACTGTAATGCTGTGAAGCATATGCTGTAGTGTGTATGTACGCAGTATAGGGTCATTGGACATATTAAAACATTAATAATGGTAATCTTTTCTGTATCTTTGAGTCCTAGTTGTTGTGTCATTATTAATATATGATTCCTTTAATTTATTCAGTGAAAGTCTTAAAACTTGAAATTTCGCTCTTAACAATGAATTCAAAAATGTCTTTCAATATTATTGATCTGCAAAAGGATCACAACACATTTGTCACAGAATACTTAGAGTCTGACAGTTCGTGTATCCATAGCATTTATACCTGTTTGATTGAATTATGTTTCTGAGCAATGGTAGCTCACAGGATATTGTTGGCGAACTTCTAGATTCTATTCTTTTGATCCTCGGAGATACCCCCAGTAGCTGGAATAGTGGTTGGCAGTAGGGTTTTAGTGTGATTCTCTTAAGACAGAGCATCCCCTCTGCTGCCACGTGTAGGACCATGAGAAAGAGTCATAGAGTCATGGAGACTTACAGAGCAGAAACAGATCCTTCAGTCCAACCAGTCCATGCCAACCATAATCCCAAACTAAACTAGCCCCAACTGCATGTGTTTGACCCATAACGCTCCAAACATTTCTTATTCATATATTTATCTAAATGCCTTTTAAGTGTTGCAACTATACCTGCATCAACCACTTTCTCTGGAGGTTCATTCAACACATGAACCGCCCTCTGTGTAAAAAACCTGTCTGTCATGACCTTCTTTAAATTTTTTTCCTCTCACCTTAAAAATATGCCCCCTCATCTTGAAATCTCCTAAACAAGGGAAAAGAAACCTTCCATTCACCTTGTCTATACCCCTCATGATTTTATAAACTTCTCTTAAAGTCACCTCTCAACCTCCTACGTTCCAGTGAGAAACGTCCCAGGCTATCCAGCCTGTCCTTATAACTCAAACCTATCATTCCCGGCAACACTCTGGTAAATCTCTTCTGAAGCCTCTCCAGCTTAATAATACCCTTCCTACAACAGGGTGATCAGAACTGGACACAGTACTCCAAAATAGGCTTTATCAACGTGCTGTACAACCTCAACATAACATCTCAACTCCTATATTCAAAGGTCTAAACAATGAAAGGGAATGTACTAAATGTCTTCTTAACTATACTATCTATACGTGACAGAACCTTCAAAGAATTATGTACCTGAACACTAGGTCTCTTCTTTCTACAATACCACCCAAGGTCCTACTTTTAATTGTATCATTCCTGCCCTTGTTTGTTTTACCAAAATGCAATACCTCACATTTATCTAAATTAAACTCCAACTGTCACTCTTCAGCCCATTGATGCAATATATCAAGATCTCTTTGTAATCTTAGATAACCTTCTTCACTGTCCACTATACCACCAATTCTGGTGTCATCCACCAACTTATTAACCATGACTTCTATATTCTCATTTAAGTCATTCATATGAATGACAAACAAAACAGATGTTCCTGATTTTCTCCCCTGTGGTGGCTGCCTGGCTCTGTCCATTTCTAAAGTGTATGCTGCCATTTAATGGAAAGCTGGAGGGACTACTTGAGTATCACTCTGTGAGACAGTAGTTATATCATGCTCTTTTTGGGCATGAACATTCCTGTGGGCATTGAATCATCAAGTTCTCTTGCCTGCATAAGGGCAGTAGTAAGCAAAACCTGCCAAAGCATTTTAATCCCTTTATTTGCTCTAATCAAATGTTTTATTTAAATTAGACCAGTAGATTAAGTATTCCCAAATGTAATATACTTCATTATCTCAAATGGCTTCAGCCAGCTGTCGATACGTATTTGATGCAGATGGCTGTACATGGGCTGCAATATGGGAAGCTGTCTCGCATGACAAAGTAAATGTATCTAATGGACACATACCTTCCAGTTCATAAAGGAAGCAGCTTGACTACATCTTTAATTTCTTCAGAAAACTATTATACTCCTATAGCAGAGATAGTAGGAACTGCCGCTGCTGGAGAATCTGAGGTAACAAGCTGTAGAGCTGGATGAACACAGCAGGCCAAGCAGCATCAGAGGAGCAGGAAAGCTGACG
>JAHRHZ010000218.1:8191086-8215405 GCA_024137785.1 Ginglymostoma cirratum
TTTTTTGAAGAAGGGTCTAGACCCAAAACGTCAGCTTTCCTGCTCCTCTGATGCTGCTTAGCCTGCTGTGTTCATCCAGCTCTACACCTTGTTATCTCAGATACTCCTATAGCATCCTTCTTTTAAATTTAGGACCTGTGAAATCTGAAATCAATGGCTCAGCAGCTGTGGAAGTATGCAGACTTACTCACTATCCAAGGCTAGCCCTATTTCACTATGACTACCATCACATATTTTATCTGCCTCACTTATGCTCTGTTAATATCCATTGTACCTATTATTTATACCCCCAGTGTGGATGGGCATGTACTGTGACAATGTTTTGTGAAGTACTATCTTCTAGAGCACCATGAAGAGATTTTCAAGAAGCTAGAATGAACTAGGTGCAATAGTAGGCCATTTGTCCCCTTGAACATGTTCCACCCTTCAATAAGATCATAGCTGATCTGACTATGGCTTCAATGCCACATTTCTACCTCCCCCAATAATCTTTAACTCCCTTATTACTTAAGAATCTACCAGCTTCTGTCTTAAAAATAGTCAATAACCCTGCCTCCACTACCCTGTGGGGGAAGAGAGTTCAAAACCACATGACCTTCTGATGGAAAAGACATATCCTCAACTCTATCCTAAATGGGAAACTGCTTATTTTTAAACTGTCTCCCCTGGTTCTAGTTTATTCGACAAGGTGGAGCATCCTTTCAACATTAAACCTGTTAAGTCCTCTCAGGGTCATATATGCTTCAATAAGATCAACTCTCATTATTCTAAGTTCTAATAAATAGAAGCCCAGTCTGTCCAAACTTTTCCTCATTTGATAACTCTCCCATCCCAGGTATCCATCAAGCGACCCTTGTCCAAACTGCTTCTAATGCATTTATATCTTTGACTGAAGGGACTAAAACTGTTTTCTGTAGTCCAGATACAGTCTCACCAATGCTCTGTTAATTATAAAAAGCACATCGCTGCTTTTATAAACTATTCTGCTTGCAATGAATGCTAATGTTACATTCATTTTCTTAACCACTTGCTATACCTGCATGCTAATAATTTGTGATTCACATACCAGGACCCCATATCCCTCTGTACTTCAGTTCTGAACTTGCTTGCCATTTTTATTCATCCTGTCAAAGTGGACAAGTCCACATTTATCTACATTATCCTGCACCTGCCAAATGTTTGGCCACACACTTAACTTCTCCCTATCCTTTTGCAGGATTCTTACATGTTGTTCAAAACTTTGCTCCCTGCCTATGTAACAAGGTATAGAGCTGGATGAGCACAGCAGGCCAAGCAGCACGTAGGTGTCATCAGTAAGTTCGGCAAACCTTGATCTAAGTCTTTGAAATTAAATATAAATTGTTGAGGCCCCAGCAATGATCTCTATGGCACTCGCCTCTTAACATCTTGCCAACTTACAAATGGTGTATTTGTTTCCCATTAGCTAACCCATTCTCCAGCCATGCAACTATGTCTCCCCATACACCAAGGGCTCTTATTTTGTGTAATAACCTTTGAAGTATATATTAGAATTCCAGCAGCACTAAAACCACCCGCTCAAAGATTGCACCACATGACATTTTACTGGAGTATAGTCTTTTTGGAGATGGGTAAGGTGATATTGAAGAATTATTTGCTCAGAGTTGAGGAGAGCCAATTTTTTCCCTTTCCCTCATTCATGGTAGGCTTACATGCTCAAAGCTTTCTCATGTGAATCCCTAAACAAATTCAGTACTTAGTGTTTCATACCCATCCTCCTCAATATATGTTCCTTTCAGATCAGTAATGGTAGTAAGAAAAAAAGAACCCATCAGAGGTTAGGAGAAATTTTTAAGGGAGGTGTAGGTGTGTAATTCTGTGTCACAGGCTGTCATATTCCAACTGCACCAAACGTATGTCAAATCTCTTATTGGTTTAGATCAATTTTAGTCATCTAAATCAATTGGCTAATTTGGACATAAGTGTCCAACATTAGTTGTGGGGCCCTGAAAATGAAAGCCAGACATAAATGGAAACTCTGCACATTTAGCCTATTTGTATTAGGTACTGAGCATGAAACTTTGACCAACTGCTGAAGACAGTCAAAAAATGGCATCCTTCAGGATCACAAAAGACCTTGGCCCAGCTCTGACCTTTGTGATATCCTTCCCCTACATTAGCCCCACTTCTTTAGATCAATCTTGGCAGGCATTTCCACATAAAAGTACTGTGGCTGAGGCTTGTCAGCTTGTATATTTCTGATTGAACTTAAGGTTCTAGCTCCAAAAATGACTCTTCACTCCCCTCCTCCCAAAACCTGCCACAAACAGTCAGTTCCTGATAGTAGACAAAATTCAAGCCTCAACTTTTCCATAGCTGTGTCGATTTAGCCTGAACACAGACGATTCAGTAAGCTGTGTTACTGAGAGTAGACATTGTGTTTCACTTCTGTCTAATGTTTGAATATTGCCAACAATTCACTATCCTATTCCAATGAAATATTTTTTCCTTTAATAATGCACAATCATTCTTCAAATCACTGATATTTATATACGAAAAGTATTAATGAATGGTAAGTTATGTAGAAAAAGATGAGTTCTTTTTGATTGAATTTCCTCTGATCTAAAAATGCTTTTTTGTTGCAACTTAGTAATTGGCATCCTCAGCCAGGCCTGGTGACTCCACTAAAGCCCCAGTGACAGAACCTTTAACCTTTGCGACATTTCCTGATGGTCATTCTTTGATTATTCAAGGTGAAATGTTATCACAGTACAAACTATTACCTCACAGTGAGTATTAGATGAACAGTGGAAAGTTGAGATGCTCCAGATAGCCTGTTTAACAGAAACCCAGCCTAGACCATGGTTGAATGCACTCAGTGTTACATGCACATTACTTGTATTAATTGCAGGCTGCATGACGCCTTGCTCCTTTATACATTACAGGTCACCAACCTCACCCTGACAGCAACCTTTAAAATTCTTCCTATTGACACAATCCACAGTAATGCTGTTTGCCTGGTGTTCCTCACACAGCTAGTCTGTTTAAAAGGGCTGTGATGTTTACCCTTAAGACCTGCTACCTGACCTGGATTAGCTACTGTTCCCTTTCTAGTACCAAGCTGCCTCAGATTATTTTGTTTCTTATTCGTATTATGCATTGTAAGTATTTAATACAAGAAGATTGATTAAATTGAAAAAAATGATCCGAATAATTGAGAACACATTTATTGATAGCTTGTAATATTCCTAAAACTATGGTGAGAATAATGTATGGGATTAATCTCATAAAAGAGAAAGGTGACATTCAAATAAACCCAAAAGCTCAGAAGGACCAATGTCATCTTCTTCATAATCTCATCATATTAAAATAATGATATGAAGTTTTCAATCACACATGTAACATTTGCTATAAAATGCTATGAGTGCTTTCTTTTCTAAATCAGTATTTAAAAAATTCTATCTAGCCACTCTTCAGGATGACATTGACCTTTTAAAGGTCTAAACCATGGCATTTACTGACAGACAAATAAATATTGCTATTTTAATAGTTTTTGCTGTCTTAAATATTACAATTAAGTCTGCAAAGTTAGACACCTATATAAATTAAACTGTAAAGTTAAATAAACATTTATCCTTGACTGAATGCTGCTCAGTTACATTGTGGAAGAAGTAATAAATAAGACAGGGTAAATTTTCAAAGACTCTGCTTCCATCACAGGGAACAAGGCATGGAGGTCAGTGCACACAATTTGCACGCTCTGAGTTTAGGATCATTAAAATTAAATAAGAGGAAAACCAGGACCTCCATGAAATAGGCGTGCTGACCCCTTCATATAACTACCAGATTTTGACGTGTTGTCTGTTCAAGGTATTCTGTATGTTAAACTAAGGATATCAGTCTCCAGGCAGAAGATCTGTTGGATGTCCAAAAATGCTTTCTTTTCAATAAAGGTTTGTAGATACACTTTCTATGTGTAATTCTCTCAATCTTTTGCTATAAATTCAGGGGAAGATTGGCAGAAAGCCTGGAGAAGTAATATAAACAGTAAGTCATTTTCCATCATGTAAAAATCCATCAAAGCTAAGGTAGGAGAATCTCTCAGAAATTCTATCTCATGGATAGGAACCTGATTCATTTTGCATGAGTTGACCACTTGGGTCAAAAACTAGGGTGCCTTAGAAACAGGATAAGCAGCATTGGAAAATATTTTGCCATAATGGACTTTGTATAAAGTAACATTGTTAAAAGGGAGTTTACATCTGCGCAATATGCAGCCAGTTAGCTAGAGAAACACTAATTTCCACGGACGCACAGTCATTGTGTAGGCTGCCCTGTGAATTATGGCCAGTGTATTGTGGATTTCAAGATTTGTAATTCACACTTCCCTGGAGTCTTCTGAAAGTTGCTTGAACATCTTACTTTGTAATGTGTATTAACATCAACTGACCTTTTTCTATTTATAGAATATTATAGTTAGGAATGTCATGTTAATACCCTTCCTGATTGAGTCATAATTCCATATTTTTCTCATATGTAATTCTTTTTACTCGCTCGTGGGATGTGGGCATTGTTGGTTGGGCCAGAATTTACTGTCCATCCCTAGTTGACCTTGAGATGGTGGTGGTGAGCTGCCTTCTTGAACCACTGCAGTCCATGTGCTGTCCTGGGTCAATGGTCCGCCTGTTTTCATTTGTATTTCCTTTCTAGCAGTTTATACAATTCAATTCTTAGTAGCGCATTTCAGAGGGCAGTTAAGAGTCAGCCATATTGCTGTGGGTCTGCAATCATGTGTAGGCCAGACCAAGTAAGGGTAGTATCTTCCTTTCTTAGATACTTCGGTGAACAAGTTTGGTTTTATCAAAAATAGTCAGCATTAGATTCTTCATTCCAGGTTTTTGTGGAATTCAAATTCCACCTTCTGTCCTGTTGTGATTTGAACCCATGTCCCCAGAACAATACCCGGGACCCAGGATTAATGGTTGAGTGATAATACCACCAGACCGTTACCTCCCCTAAATATGTATTACATACGTAACTTTTTGATATTTCTGAAGATGGATTGAGTCAACATTAAGTGAGATTTTTGATGCAATAATTTACTTCGTAGTAAAAAAGCACAAAAAATAGTCATCAGATTTTCATACTGCAATCGTTGCAATTTATCTTCTTTAATGATACAAATATGCAACATACTACATGGCTCCACTCAGTTTTACTTAAACACGAAGGGTCTAGTGTTCTGTGGAAGATCTATGAAAGCTGAATGTAAATCTGGTAGGATGTCAGCTGAAGCCCCATGGGATTTACTGCAGGAAATCTGAGGAATCCATAGCGATATCAAGGCTGAGCTCTTCTAATTATTCTTCCAACATTTTCGACTTTCTGAGCACATCTAAAGCATTTTTTCACTCTTGCTTGACAGAACTGACTTACTAACATATGGGTCTTTGTTCATCCACCTTCTTCCCCCCACAGGAAGTTGGTGGGGGGGGAGGTGGTTGCTGCTGAGTTCTTGACCTTGACCTCTGTATTTACATTGAGTAGAGGACCTGCTGATCAAAGTTGTTACCGTAGACCTCTTCCTTTGAAAGTGGCTTCATCATAAACTCAGCAGTGTGAGTATTCATTGGGATGGCAATTGATGGCTTTGAAATTGGTCTTGGTCACTCACTTTACAACATTCTGCAATTTTTTTTTGCATGACATCAAAGAAAGTTGGATGGCACATAAAACTGGTTGCTGATCATTAATATTATTATCCAAGATCAATGTTTCACCTAATGACTTCCTTTTTGACTTTGATTGGCAGCAGTGTTGATATTTCGATTTAACATATGTTCTCCAAATACCCGCAAGCTAGCACTTAACACTAACTTCTCATTCCCCAAATATCTACTGTCATGAGAAATTGAAAAGTTAACATATGCAGAAGATGTCAGACCATCATGCTTAATACTATGGGGCTCCTCCACCCAAAGTACTTCATCTACTGCTCATATTGTGTAAGGAATTATCATCCTGGGCTCTTGTAATACATCATCCAGCAGTTAGGTCAAAATCAGAATTTGCAAATACCCTGTAAAAATCTGTGGGGTTTTTGGGAGATATAGAGTACGGTGAGGGTAAGATTGATAACCCAGAATAAAGGCACAATAGAAAAGGAAACAAAGGAAAATAAATAAATTGAGATTTTCCACTTAGAATCATAATATCCCCACAGTGTGGAAGCAGGTCATTCAGTCCATTGAGTCCATACCGACACTCCGAAGAGCCAGCCCCTTACTCACCCTAGCCCTGTAACCTTGCATTTCCCATGGCAAATCTGTCTCGCCTGCACATCCCTGGCCACTATGGGCAATTTAGAATTGGCAATCCACCCAACCTGCATATCTTTCCATGCTCTTGGGTGAAAACCAGGAGCGCCATTCAGTTAGGTATGTGGGGAGAAACATTTTCTTCAGATTTCATTTACCATCCCATTCATTTTACTGAACATGAAGCCTGGGTGGATAGATTTTTACATACGTGCTCAATAGATTACACTCAAAATACTCTAGTTGAAAATCTCATCAGGATGTTTATTTGGTAGTTCACGAGACTGAGTGCCAAATTTGCCATGGATGTGTGGTAGAAACTGATTAAACTGATTCCAGGTAATTGTACTTGTGTATCTTTTGTTTGATCTTGCGTTGTGAGCACTGCTTGTCAAGCAGGATTTAATTCCCAATCTGACCTGCCCAGGGAAGATGGTAGTGGGCCTTGATTTATTGCAGGTCCTGTGCTGTTGATTCTCCTGTAATTGTGTTAAGCAGGGAATTCCTTGGCACTTATTCAGTGGTGATGAAGGAATGATCCATCAGGAGAACAGAAGTAAAGTACTGCAGATGCCCGAGATCTGAAATAAAAACAGAAAATGCTGGTAAAACTCACTGGATCTCAGCAGCTCTCATACAGAGAGAAACAGAGTTAACATGTTGAATCCAATACAGATGTTCCTCAGAGACCCTCTTCTGTGAGAAGGATATCTCAATTTTCTTGCCCTTAACAGTACATTTTGCATGGTATGGAAGTCATAAGGGAATGAATTTATAAACGTATGAACTAGGAACAAGATTAGGAAACTTGGCCTTTCAGGCTTGCTCTGCCATTCAAGAATTTCATAGTCAGAAATCACATGACACCAGGTTATCGTCCAACAGGTTTATTTGATATCACAAGCTTTCGAAGCATAGCCCATGGACAAAGGGGCTATGATCTGAAAGTTTGAGATTTCAAATAAACCTGTTGGATTATAACCTGGTGTCATGTGACTTCTGACCTTGTCCAGCCCAGTCCCACACTGGCACCTCCACATCGAAAATTCCGTGGTTGAGCTAAATACCCAACATTCTCATCTAACCCCGATAATCTTTCATCTCTGTACTTATTATGAATCTATTTACTTTTATCTTAAAAAAGAGTAAAGTACTCTGAGTCTGTAACTTTTTGAACATGAGGCTTAAAATCTCTGTGAGAAAAGTAAGCTCCTTACCTTAAATGGGTGACACCTTATTTTGAAACAGTGACTCCCTAGTTCTAGATTCTCCTATAAGTTCTCTCCACAGTACCCTGTCAGGACCCCTCAGATTCTTATATACTTTAATCATATTGCCTCTTAGTCTTCTAAATTCCAGTGGTTACAAGTCAGACCTGTCCAAGATTTCCACAAAAGACAATCTGTCCATTACTGGCACTGATCTAGTAAACATTTTCTGAACTGCTTCCAACACTTTTACATTCGTCCTTTAATACGAATACAGCATTAAGTACTCCAAATGTGGTCTCACCAGAATCCTGTATAATTGAAGCATAACCTCCCTATTTTTGTATTTGATTCTCCAGCAATAAACAATCATGTTCCATTAATTTTTCTAATGATTTGCTGTGCCCAGCAGTCCCTTTGTGAGGTTTGCCAATTTGTTATGGCTCTAGATGGCACACCTCAAACCATTAAGCTAATTGCTGGGGAATCAAATACACAGAAGGGAGGCTATGCTTACAGGGCTCTGGTGAGACCACATTTGGAGTACTTAATGCTGTTGTGAGGAGGGGTGAACTGGCTGTTCTTGGTTGGTCACAGCCAGGCTTATTTGAAAATAAACCAACCCTTTTGGTCAGACCTATATGAATTAAATGTTTAAAAGGAGCCAACTTAACCAGACTTCTTTGAACTAACAAGAAGAGTGAGCTGATTAATTATCATCCATGAGAATAAATAGTAAAGCAACAGACAAGTTCATCTCTAAAATCTCAGGAAATCATGTTCTGTTGTGGGAATGGTGAACTGTGCTATTGATTTCACGTTTGCAGCCCTGAGCAGCACTCATGTTTGACCCACTACATGTCCTAGATAGATGCCTTGGGCCTCAGTGAATTCCTCTTTGCAAGATTGACCACTGTGTCAACTGATTACATTTTCCAGAAGCCGGCTTCCGGTTCCTCTAAGTACATTTTGCAATTGTTGCTCTACACTAGGAGGTTTTCTAAGTACGGTATGCAATTAGCTCAGCCTCCCATTATATGTTTCTTCAGTCTGTCAAAGGTGGCTGGAGTATTTCAGAGTTCAAATGGAATGACTCAATATTGGTATAATCCAGGTGGAGTTATTAAGAAGAGATTTCCTTCACACAGGCAGTCAAGGGAACCTGCCAGCACTCCTTGAATAAATCTATCTTGTTAATGGAAGCTGTTTTATCTAGTATACCTATACAATCCTACAACTGGGCTAATAGGCAAGGAGTTGGCTCTGGTCACTACATTAACTTTTCATTAGTCAAGACAGAACATTATGTAGGTGTCAGGCTTGAGTGCAAGTATAACTGGGGAGGTCCAGTTACTGCTGCTAGGATTGATTACTTGGTTCTTCAGTATGTAGTTAATCTCCTCTTGAACCTGGGCCAGCCTTTCTGGGTCTAGACAACAGGGATGTTTCCTTACTTGAAGGCCTCTCCCACATTCACATCATTGAAAGCCAAGACAGGACAGCCAGACCAGTCTCTACATCAGCCTTTTAAATGCAGTGACCATCCTCGTAAGTGGGTGGTTCAGGAGTCCACCCTTGCTAGTATTTCTGTATAGTTTACCTGGATAGGCGGGGGTGCAATGTGAGTGTCACTCATGTCTCCCTCTAATTCATTCTCATTGATTCCTGTGTCCTTTCAGTCAGTGGCAAAGAAACAGAACCAGTCATGTTACCCTAGTTGTCCCAATTGTGGAGTGACTGAGGGTGAGGTTGGATGATGAAATAGTGGTTTTTGTCACTGAAGTAATAAACAACATGCTGTGGCGACTATGGTTCAAATCCCATCATGACATATGGTGGATTTTGAATTTAAAAAAGCATTAAATCTTGATTTAAAAAATATAGGGATGACTAACAACCAAATTGTCAATTATCATTAGAACCTATCTGGTTCAAAAATGCTTTTAGTGAAAGAAATCAGCTGTCCTTACCTGGTCAGGCCCTACATGTGACTACAGACTCACAACAATATCGTTAACCCTTAAATGCCCTCTAAAATGGCTCAACAAGACACTGCTAAAATGGCTCAAAGAAGGAATGAAAGAGGATGGACCACAGATTATCAACCCTTGCACCAGAAATGGCAATGGAAAACTCAGCCCTGCAAAGTTCTCCTTACTCAGGGTTAGTGCCAAAACTGGGAGCAATGTCTCACAGACTAGTCAAGCAAGAACCTGATATCACCGTAAGCAGAGGATCACAACCTGCATGCAACGTCCCAGCCAACATCAATACTATCTCTGGCTGCCTCCTGTCCTACTGGCAGGATAGATCCACCTGGCTCAGCGACACCATCAGAAGGGAATTGCCCAGGGAACCTGCAACATTGATTTTGGAATGCATGAAGACTCATGACATAGTCAAACATAAGCAAGGATTACTGCATACCACAAAGAACAGCATGAGGCATACCTAAAGATGAGGTGTTAACCTGGTGGAGCTACAAAACAGGACTACTAGCATGCCAAAAAGCATAAGCAGAAAGTGATAGATGCACAGCTAAGCAGCTCTACAAACAACGGAGCAAATTCTATCGCATCCAGTGATGAATGATGGTGAAAAATTAAGAGCATTCGATGAAAGTCACCTCTAGAGGGCACAAAATAGCAGAAAGAATCCTGACATCATTTTCAAGCAACTGGAGACAGACAGAATGTAAACCAAAGCAGCCTACACAATGGAATTCAAAGAGTTATCTCATTCTATCCCAGCAGCCCTCTACTCTCTCTTAGTCCTGCTGTGGCATCCCAACTTTTTACCAACTTTGCCCTCATTCCCAGGCAAAATGGAGGCTTGCTCCCAGTGTATCCTGTATGCAGTCCCTCCTGTCCACATCTGTGCAGGTCTCCATTGCCCCCATTCCTGGTGCAGGAATCTCTCTGCACCCTGTCCTGTGCTTACAGGACAAGTTGACCATCATCATTGTCATATCTCATTGTCCTCAGAAGGAGCGATCACAGTTTGGTCGAATTTAAAATACAGATGGAGCATCAGAAGGTTAAATCCAGTACCTATGTCCTGTGCTTAAACAAAGGAGACTAAGAAGGAATGAGGAAGGAGTTAGATAAGGTGGAATGGGAGCAAAAACTTTATGGTGGGTCAATTGAGGAACAGTGGAGGACTTTCAAAACAATTTTTCACAGTGCTCAGCAGAAGTATATTCCAGTGATAAGGAAGAACTGTAGGAAAAGAGAGACCCAGCCATGGATGTCTAAGAAAATAAAGGAAAGTATCAGATTGAAAAAAAACCACATACAAAAAAGCAAAGACTAGTGGGAAACTAGTAGACTGGGATTTCTTTAAAGGCCAACAGAAAGCCACAAAAAAAATTATAAAGAAAAGTAAGATAGATTATGAGAGTAAACTAGCTCAGAACATAAAAACAGGCAGCAAAAGTTTCTATAAATATGTAAATCGTAAAAGAGTGGTGAATGTAAACATTGGTCCTTTAGAGGATGAGAAGGCCAATTTAATAATTGGGAATGAGGAAATAGCCGAGACATTAAGCAGTTATTTCATGTCAGTCTTCACAGTGGAAGACACAAATAACATGCCGAAAACTAATGGCAAGAAGGTTATTGCAGGTGAGGACCTAGAAACTATCATTATCACTAAGGAGGCAGTGCTGGGCAAGCTAATGGGGCTAAAGTCTCTTGGCCCTGATGAAATGCATCCCAGGGTACTTAAAGAGGTGATGGGGGAAATAGCAAATGCACTGGTAATTATTTACCAAAATTCACTGGACTCTGGGGTGTTTCCCACAGATGGGAAAACAGCCAATGTGACGCCACTGTTTAAAAAAGGAAGTAGACAAAAAGCAGGTAACTATAGGCTAGTTGCTTAACTTCGGTAGTGGGGAAAATGCTTGAATCTATCATTAAGGAAGAAATAGCAAGAAATCTGGATATAAATTGTCCCATTGGGAACACCCAGCATGGGTTCATGAAGGGTAGGCCTTGTTTAATTAATTTGGTGGAACTCTTTGAGGACATTACTTGCATGGTGGACAATGGGGAACCTGTGGATATGGTGTATCTGGATTTCCAGAAGGCATTTGACAAGGTGCCACACCAAAGGCTGCTACATAAGATAAAGTTGCATGGTATTACAGGTAATGTATTGGCATGGATAGAGGATTGGTTGACCAGTAGAATGCAAAGAGTAGGGGTAAATGAGTGTTCTTCTGGTTGGCGGTCAGTGGCTAGTGGTGTGCCTCAGGGATCAGTGTTGGAACCTAAATTGTTTACAATTTACATAGATGATTTGGAGTTGGGGACTAAGTGTGGTGTGTCAAAATTTGCCGATGACACGAAGGTGAGTGGTAGAGCAAAGTGTACAGAAGACACTGAAAGTCTGCAGAGGGATATAGATAGTCTAAGTGAGTGGGCAAAGGTCTGGCAGATGGAGTACAATGTTGATAATTGTGAGGTCATCCACTTTGGTAGGAATAGCAGGAAAATGGACGATGTTATAAATGGTAAAACATTGCAGCATGCTGCTGTGCAGAGGGACTTGGGTGTCCTTGTGCATGAATCGCTGAAGGTGGGATTGCAGGTGCAGCAGGTAATTAAAAAGGCAAATGGAATTTTGTCTGCCATTGCTAGAGGGATGGAGTTTAAAAACAGGGAGGCTATGCTGCAGCTGTATAGGGTCCTGGTGAGGCCACACCTGGAGTATTGTGTGCAGTTTTGGTCTCCTTACTTGAGAAGAGATATACTAGCACTGGAGGGGATGCAGAGGAGATTCACTCGGTTGAGTCCAGAGTTGAGAGGGTTGAATTATGAGGAGAGACTGAGTAGACTGGGATTACACTCACTGGAATTCAGAAGAATGAGGGGAGATCTTATAGAAACATATAAGGTTATGAAGGGAATAGATAATGTGGAGGCAGGGAGGTCGTTTCCGCTAGCAGGTGCAACTATGACTAGAGGGCATCACCTCAAAATAAAGGGAAGCAGATGAAGGACTGAGGTCAGGAGGAACTTATTCACCCAAAGGATTGTGAATCTGTGGAATTCCCTGCCCAGTGAAGCGGTTGAAGCTACCTCACTGAACGTTTTTAAGGCAAGGCTAGATAAATTTTTGAACAGTAAAGGAATTAAGGGTTATGGTGAGTGGGCGGGTAAGTGGAGCTAAGTCTCAAAAAGATCAGCCATGATCTTATTAAATGGTGGGGCAGGCTCGAGGGGCCAGATGGCCTACTCCTGCTCCTAATTCTTTTGTTCTTATGTTCTTATATGTACAGAGTGTACCCGCGGCCCATGCTCTCACAGCCAGGAGACTTCACTGGCTGCGTCTATCCTTGCATACACCATTATATTGCATTATGGATAATCCCTGCAGCCAATTAATCAACTCACTGAAGGAGCAAGCTTCACAAGTATTCCCATTCTCAATGATGGGGGAGCACAGCACATCAGAGTAAAAGACAAGGTTGAAACATTTGCAATACAATTCAGACAGAAGTGCTAAACGGATGGTCCAGCTTGGCTTCATCCAGAAGCCTCGGCATCACTAATGCCAATATTTGGGAAATTCAACTCTCTTCATATGGTACAAAAAAAAGGCTGAAGGCGCTGGATACTGAAAAGGCTGTGGGCCCCATCAACATTCCGGCAATAGTACTGAAGACTTGTGCTCCTGAATTTGACATACTCTAGTCAAGCTCTTCCAATACAGTTACAGCACTGGCATCTAACCACCAATATGAAAAATTACCTGGGTATGTCCTGGACACAAAAACAGGATAAATCCGATCCAGACAATTATTGCCTCATCTTGTCTACACTCGATCATCAGTACAGTGATGGAAAGTGTCATCAACAGGGCTATTAAACAGCACCTACTCAGCAATAACCTGCTTAGTGGCACCCAGTTTGGGTTCTGCTAAGGCTACTCCACTCCTGGCCTCTTTACAGCTTTAGTTCAAATGTAGAGACCAGAAGTCTACTCTAGAGGTGAAGTGACAATGACTGCCTTTGGCATCAAAGCCATATTTGACTAACTATGGCATCAAGGATCCCTAGATTTACTGGAGTCAATAGGAATTGGCGGAAAGCTCTTTGCTGTTTGGAGTCAAAAATGCCGGGCAAAATTGAAGATGACTGTTGTTGTTGGAGGTCAGTCAGCTCAGCTCCAGGACGTCACTGCAGGAGTCCCTCAGGGTAGTGTCTGAGGCCTAATCTTTTGCAGCTGCTTTTCAATGGCCTACCCTCCATCATGAGATCAGAAGAGGAGATGTTCACCAATGATTGCACAATGTCCAGCGCCATTTATAACTCCTCAGCAGCCCCTGTCCAAATGAAGCAATCTCAGGACAATATCCAGGCTTTGGCTGAAAAGTAGCAAGCAAACAATCGTAATGCCATTGGATATCAAGTGGCAATATTTAGCTTATCATTTGTTGGTGATGGTCATTGTCTGGTACTCAGGTGGTTCAAATTCCTCAGTATCATTACAGGCTTGCATGCCTCACGCCAGAAATAGGTGGCCATTCTTCCATTACATACAAAATCCCACTAACTGCTGGAGATTTATTTAATGTCATCCATACTCTCAGGAATACCTTCATAGGGATTGTCAAATGTAGTCTGAACCATAGCCTGCTCTGCTATGCTGTCTGACCGATTGGGCATTCTTTGTATGTGCCCTGATAAATGCTATTGATTTTTCCCAAAGCCTCCAGCAGTTGGTCTGGAGATGCCATACATTTTGGTTGTTTAAAACAAACAGGTCTTTTGGTTTCAATTTTCATCTCAGCACCACCCTTTCTGTCCTGAGGAAAGCTCAGGATTGCACAGCCCATATTGGGGCAATCTCACAAAATATTGCCCTCTCTTTGTGTCTTCCATCAGTCACCAGGTAATACATCTTGCCCCTCACTCCTCCACTCCCCAGTCTCCCCAGTACCTTCAGCCCAAAAAGACGGGGTCTGACTTATTCCAGGTGTAGCAGCTATTGGCCGAACAGTAAGCAATGTTAGGTATGGGAAAGCCCTCATATTGCAAACCCAGAAACTAGACATATTGCAAACACAGCAGCTGAGTGCTTAATGACATTAGCATCATGTAAAAGGAGATCTCGTTAACAGTTATCCTGGACAGATATACCCTCAACAGCTTATCAACCAAACAAAGAAGGAATTCATTTTTTCAACCAGCAAAGCAAACAGAAAGGCACCAGGTCCTGCTGCACAAAGAAACAAACATTAGCAAACGAGACAAACAATTAACAATATTTCAAACCATTGAACGGGTATCCTTGGTGGGCCAGAACTATAGAAAGTTCCAGAAAAATATCAAAAAAGGTATAAAAACAGGACTTACTTGCCGATATATCTTTTGGACATTCTGGAGAGGAGGAAGAAGCAACTGGCGTGACAAAGGCAAAGACCAACTGCCCGAGTGAGCAAGAAAGAGAACAAGATTTCGCTAACTCAACTAAAGATACAAGGGACTCTGGGAAGTATTGTAACAACAAAGGGGATTGGGCAGCATTGGAAATAGTTTTGTTCGCATTAAAGTCTTTCTATAACCTGTTCCTTAATAACATTGAGACAGTTCACATCAGTACCAACTCGTGTCAGCAATTTGATCATTCTGGTATTGTGGGACCCTGAGGTAAATTCATTTCTAATCTATTGTTTGATGTGTCTAACGGGTCCAAAAGAGCTCAGATAACGCACAAGACATTTCCTTGTTTCCTTGTAGCCCCAGCCACCAGTGACCTCTGGGCTCTGGTGCTGCTGAGATTTCAGATTAGCTGTCACCTCTTGAGGGCATGACTTCCTCCCACTGAGGGATGGAATCTGACCCTCACTTCCTTAACGCTGTCTCTGGCATGTTATCAGTGCTGGAGGCATCATTTAATATCATTTAGACCAGCTACTGTGCCATATAATTGAAGAAACAATTCTTTGCTCCTGTACTCAGATACCCTTGCGAACAAAAATAACATAATATTGGCCTTCTGAACTGTTGTTGCACCACCTGCATGCTAGCTTTCAGTGACTTATGAACTAGTTCATTTCGAATGATTGTTCTCAGAGCTATGCTCCCTAGAGTTTCTAGTCCACACCTCAGGGGGAGTCAATGGTGTAGTGGTATTGCCACTGGACTAGTAATTTAAAAAGTCAAGCCAATGGTCTGCAAACATGGATTTAAATTCCACCATGTCAGATGGTGAATTGAAAATCAGTAAAAATCTAGAATTAAAATCTACACTAATAATGTCCATATAACTACTGTTAATTATTGTAAATGCCCATCGTGTTCATTAATGTAATTTAGGGAAAGAATCCTACATGGTGGCTCAGTGGTTATCACTGCTGCCTCACAGCGCCAGGGACCCGGGTTCGATTCCAGCCTTGGGCAACTGTCTGTGTGGAGTTTGTACATTCTCCCCGTGTCTGTGTGGGTTTCTTCCGGGTGCTCCGGTTTTCTCCCACAATCCAAAGATGTGCAGGGTAGGTGGATTGGACATGCTAATTTGCCCATAGTACCCAGGGATGTTTAGGTTAGGTTGGTTAGACATGGGGAAATCAGGGGTAGGGGAATGGGGCTGAGTGGGATGCTCTTCAGAGGGGCGGTGTGGACTTGTTGGGCTGAATGGCCTGTTTCCACACTGTAGGGATTCTATGATCCTTACCTGGTCTGGCCTACATGTAACTATGGGCCTACAGAAATGTGAGTGAAATCTAAATGCTCTCTGGGCAAATGGGGCTGGACAATAAATGCTGGCCATGACATTGAAACACACATCCCATGAGTGAATAAAAAGGAACATCAGGCCACTAACAGGTTATTGCAGCAGTTGGTTTACAGTCCATTTTTAAAACATATTCTCAGAAGGTCAAAACACAAAAGATCTGAAAGAGGTGACTTTCTGGTGAGAGGAGGTACATATTCAACCACCTTGTTATCACTTCCTGTTATATTTTTCTCTGTTTGAAGTTTCCCTGACATTCTACAGATGCAACATTCCATGGGTCCCACACAGGACCTTGTCAGACAATAACTTTATATCTGTAGTTATTTTATGGCTGTAGCAGACTTTTAAAACACATCATGAAGTTAAACATTAACAATGTCCATGGTACTTCTGGGTTCTGATCCATTGTCATGACAAACTGCATTGTAACCTTTTGTAATTCATGCACTAGAATACCCAGATCCTTCTGTTTCTCAGAGCTTTGGGAGCTCTCACCATTTAGACAAAATGTTTCTTTGTTATTCTTCCTGCCAAAATGTACAATTTCACCTTTTCCCACATAAAACAGTCAATTTCAAGATCTTTGCCTACCCCCTTAACCTATCTCTATTTTATGTCTCTTCCATATGTCTTCTTCACAATTAACTTTTCTACCATATGTATGTCACCAACACATTAGCAACTGCACCTTTGGTCGATCCATTCTCAACATTTATATAAACTGTGAGAAGTTCAGGCTCCTGCACTGATTCCTGTGGCACACCACTCCTTACATCTTGCCAGCCAGAAAATGAAACATTTATGACCACTCTCTGTTTCTTCATAGCTAGCCAATCATCTATCTATCCATGAAGATATGCTATCCCCTACACCACCGCCATAAGCTTTCGTGTGTTACTTTAAGAGATATATTCTAGAATCCATGCAGTTTAAAACTTCTGAAATGCTTTTGCAGGAGAGTTAACAGGCAAAGGTTGACATCAAGTCAGATAAATAGATATTAGAACAGGCAATCAAAAGCTTGGTGAAATAGGTAGGTTTAATGGAGCATTATTGTAATTGTGGGATGATGTAAATCAGGGAGTTGAAACAGGCCAGATTTAGTGGAAAACAAAGTTCTTCGAGGGTTGTAGTACTGGAGGAATTTACAGAGATAGGGTGGAGTGAGGTCATGGAGGGATTTGAACAAAGGGAAAATAATTTAACTGTAAATATTATTTAAGCCACTTTTAGAATACTGCATTCAATTCTCGTCTTCCTGTTGTAGAAAAGATGTTGTGGAACTTGAAAGGGTTCAGAAAACATTTACAAGGATGTTGCCAGGTTTGGACGGTTTGAGCTACAGGGAGAGGCTGAAAAGGCTGGGGCTGAAGTGTTGGAGGCTGAGATGTAACCTTATAGAAGTTCATTAATTCATGAGGGGCATGGATAGGGTGAGTAGCCAAGTTCTTTCCCCCAAGGTAGGGGAGTGCAAAGTTAGAGAGCAAAGGTTTAAGATGAGAGGGGAAAGATTTAAAAGGGACCTAAGGGGCAACTTTTTCATGCAGAAGGTGGTGCATGTGTGGAATGACCTGCCAGTAGAAGTGGTGGAGGCTGGTATAATTACACCATTCAAAAGGCATCTGGATGAGTACATGAATAGGAGGGATTTAGAGGGATATCAACCAAATGTTGGCAATTGGGATTAGATTAATTTAGGCTATCTGGTTGGCATGGACGAGTTGGACCAAAGGATCTGTTTTCATGCTGTACATCTCTATGACTTTTAACTATAGTTGGAATCCAAGCAATTGACAAACATAGGAGTGGTGGATTAGTGGTAGAAGTTCGTTACAAATTGTTTTAAAACTCTTGATGTAGCGTTGACTTATTGATGGCTATTGAATCCTGGAGTCTTGCTATCCAAGTGGACAGAATGAACAACATTGGGGTCAATTTGCACCACCCCCTGACTGACCTTTGTGATTTGGGATAACTAGAGGAAATGAAAGACAGGCTCTGGTGCTGCTCTCAGCTTACGCTCATACTGTCAAGACTGGAGTCATTCTAGGATGAAGCTGTCAGTTGGAGACTGACAGACAGGTGACCTTAAGTAAATAGCTTGCACCACAGCATTCAAGTCAGAGTTTAAACAACTCTGGAAGGAAACCAGCAACATAAAATGAGGCCATAGGGATAACAATTCTGAGATTTACACAGCAGTAGAAAAGTTATGGATTTCCTTTGACAAGTATCAGGAGGTCACCTGATAAGATTTATGGAGCATTTAATAGGAGACTGAAATATGAGGTGAATGTATGGGTAGGTATGCAGGGGAGGTCAAACTGACTGAACAGCTATTTGCTCCTAATAAAAGAGGATAGAGATTAGTCAAGGTAACTGAGCCACAGCTCTGCACCATTATATAGTGATTTTGAGTCTGAGACTAAAAATTGGCATGGATTTTAAAAATAATTGCTGGAGGCACTGGTTTGATTGCATTGGGAATTAAAATCCATTTAAATCAAGGTGATGCTCTTGAACTTTACAATACCTCCACGTATCATCCTTTTCTCCTATTGAATTTTATCAGTGATTTTGATCTGTAATTACTGTATTGAAGCAAAATACTAAAAGATTCATAGATACAGAGAGAAACATGCAGGCGAAGAACAGAAAATGACCTTTGCTCTTGTTTGTCTGCTCAGGTTAATTCAATTGAAACTATTTAGTTGAAGACCAGAATATGTGGAATTTACATTGCATACAAATTAAGTTAAAACTCCATAATTGACAGAATCATTTTGAAAGTACAGTTAACATCAAATGGGCTGAATGAGCCTGCAGGAGTGGGATGGAAGGGATGCAAAAGGGGGTTGGGAACTCACAATGGAAGGTAGTGCTGAGTGCACATTGCCTTCCTGTTGCCATGGCATTCTGTCACTGCAGGGACAATTGGAGGACAGTCCTCCCGTTAGAAGAGAATTTTGCCACAAGTTGCCAATTAAAGGTCTCTTCTCATCACCCTCATATTTCACCGCGGTGGCTAAATCCACTGTCACATCGGGGAAACCAGCAGGTGAACTGGTGACACCTTTACAGGATCAGTGGGGAGGACGGGGACAGGTGGGGGATGGGCAACTCCTAATTGGCACCCTCTGCCCATTGGAGGGGCTGCCCAGCAGCAATGGCTGTTGGTGGGGATGCCGCCCCCTTGCTCTTATCAACCACCCCCTGTCATGGACAACCTGACAATACGTATTTTGTTATGAGTTTGCCATATGTCATCTTGTGACCTGGCTAGACACAGTCTCAGCAGTGGGCACCACTCCCTGCCCTGTTGTTCCTGGGAAATGAAGAATCCCCAGCTTTCTAATCTGTCAGTATCTCTTGGAGGCACACACTCACCCCTTAAAAGGATGGAAGCCCTGATGGAAGAACATTCTCCACAGGAATGGCATCAAATCTGGGGTGGGGTTCTCCCAAAGATGGGACTGTCCTCAGTTTTTTGGCCTGTTGTTGGCACCAGCTGCACCTATGGATTCATTTTAACAAGCCTGAACTAAACATTTTTGCTCTTAAACACAGAACTTTATGTGACTTCATTTATCATATGGATATTTGTATATGGATATTATATTCATATTCATATTTGTACAAACAACCCATTTATTATAGGTATTTTTAAACAAAGTTCACCTGTAAGTGGCCTTCATGTTATTATGTTCATTTTCAGTCAGATAATAATAAAGATTGCAAGATAAGCCAATTAAAATTTTGACAGGACTTCTTTTATTCTCATCGGTTCCCAATAGTGTGGAAGCAGGCCATTTGGTCCATCAGGTCCATACCAGCCCTCTGAAGAGCACCCCATCCCCTCACCTTATCCCTGCATTTCCCATGGCTAACCCACTTGGCCTACACAGCTTTGGACTGAGGGAGGAAACCAGAGCACCTAGAGATAACCCACATAGACATGGCGAGAATGTACATGCTCCACACAGAGAGGCCCAAGGCTGGAATCAAACCCAGGTCTCTAGCACTGTGAAGCAGCAGTGCTAACCACTGAGCCACCATGCTGCCCCATTGTAACTTTGATGGCAACCCATTAGAAAAGCACAAACAACTATTTTCAGTGCATCTCTGCAGATATGCTGCCAAAGTTATATGTGTGTGGGAGAATCTGTACAGGAGTATAAATAATTCTTAATTCATGTACAGCAGGTTATAGTTACTATGTAAGATTGAAACAGTGAACATTAATGGAGATGGCTATTCGAAATGGTTAAAAAAGAAATCACCAGTTAGTATTTGTGGAAGTGGTATCTGACAGAGGAACAGGTACTGATTAGAATGTTGGAAGGATGTTGGGATGTTAATTGCACAGTAACTGAGTATTCACCTGTGTTCAAGTAGAAGAGATTAAGTTGGGATTCATGTTTGCCCATTAATAGATTCAGACTGAAATTGTGGTTGTTGTGTTAGAAGGTTCATGCTTGTAATTTGTATCTCTGTAAATAAAAATTTATGATGTATGTAAAGATCTTTTATAGCCTAGCTTTCTGAAATACTGTGTTGCGTTGTTATTGTTTCTGAGCTACATAAATGATCTGGTTTCAGAAACGCAATCTGCATTAATCAATTTCCCAAATGATGTTAATTGGATCAGCAGGGAGTCGGGTGTGGATGTGAGATCTGAGTGAACAGTCCATTTTGAAAGTTTAACTACCATGCAGGCACTATTCAATGTCATTAAGTTCGTAAGTGCACTAAATAATGGAAGTTATAGCTCAATACAAATAAGTAGTATTCTTCAGCTGAAAATATGAACAATGTGTGGCATGATCAATTGTAAATAAGGAGGGAAGAAATATTGAAGTGGCTGTAAACTCAGCATATAGGAACAAAGGGCTGCTCAGGTGCTGTCTTAGTGTTTCTATCTCTGGGCTAGAAGGTTTAGGTTCAAGTCCCACCTGCTCTTAAGGTGTGTCATAACATGCCCAAACAGATTGATCAAAAATAACTGTGCTAGGGGCAAATTTTCACCGTTATTTGGAGGTGATGATTAGAATATTGAAGAGAGCAACATTTTACACATGTGTGGGGCTTGTTATGGGTCTGAGGTTAATCCTTATTTAGGATTTGGTTCATACTTAAAATATAATGTCACCTCTAAGAGTAAAATAGGTATATTTAGTGATGTGTTTGGAGACATTGCATTAATTTGAGTTCTATTCTCATTTAAAACACCCTCTGCTGGCAGCTTGAGTTAGAATTTCCCTTGCTTTCAGGAAGCTGGAAATTAAAGCCAAGCTGCAGAAGAGCAATCACAGGGTGGTCTGTCAACGTTTGAAGTAAGGTTGTATAGATTCACTGTTATCTAAATGTGACGATTCACAGACTACAACTTGGATATGTTGAGGAGATATTTCTTGATAGCAACACTTCACTAGGGAGGACTTTCCGTAAGCTGAAATGATGTCCTTGATGTATCATCTTCTTGTATAAACAAATGAGTCATGAGATGCTGTGAATTGAGAGAACACATGCATGACACAAGGTATGGGCATAAACTGCTAACCAAACCAAGGATGTCACTATTGTGACTGCATTTAATGCAACTAAGGACTGGATTTTATGGACTTTAACAAGTCAATTAACTCAAATCTATAGTCCATTCCAATAATACAATTGGGCAGGAATTGGAAGTTTTTTTTTAATCCACTGGATAAAATGCAGAAATGAAGGGGTTTTATGTCTTATGAGGAGTACCATATTGGGGCAATCTCACAAAATATTGCTCTCCCTTTGTGTCTTCCGTCAGTCACCAGGTAACACACCGTGCCCCTCACTCCTCCACTCCCCAGTCTCCCCAATACCTTCAGCCCAAAAAGACCAAAAAGGGGTCTTACTTATTCCATGTGTAGCATCCATTGGCCGAACAGCAAGCAATGCCGGGTATGGGAAAGCCCTGCATATTGCAAACCCAGAAACTAGACACAGTGCAAACACAGTGCTTAATGACATGTTAGCATCATGTAAAAGGAGATCTCGTCAACAGTTATCCTGGACTGATATACCCTCAACAGCTTATCAACTAAACAAAGAAGGAATTCATTTTTTCAACCAGAAAAGCAAACAGAAAGACACCAGGCCCTGCTACACAAAGAAACAGCTAGCTTTCAATGATTTATGAACTACGTCATTTTAGGAATTAACAATTTTCAAACTCTCACTCTGTGAGAAATGCTCTGCACCACCATGCCTCCTACCAAAGTACGTAACCTAATGCTGATCCACATTATATTCCATCAGCCTTGCTCTTGCCCAGTTACTCAATCTGTCTAAATCCCCATGAAGCCTCTTTGCATTCTTTTCACAACTCACATTCCACCAAATTCAGTATCACCTGCAAACTTGAATGTTCCATATTCAAGATTTGGTAGGTATTGTGAACCATCCATACCCCACTGGTCACAGCCTGCCAACCTGAGAGTTACCCATTTATTCTTATTCTGTGCATTCCGCTTATTAACCAATCCTTAATCCATATTGGTATATTCTACCCAATCTCATAGGGTTTAATTTTGTTTCCTAACCTCTTGTATGGGACTTTATCAAAAGCATTCCTTTCTTAAACAAACAGCAGGCACAATTGTAGATTGAATAGAATTTTGAAAGCTGTTTACTATTGCATCCAATATCTCTGCAGCTTTTATAATGACCCGAAACAGAGCAAGGTTCGCAACTTTTTAAAGTTCCAATAGTTACCCCAAATAGTCAAGTTTGAAGGTGGTGGCGATGGAGTAGGCAGGGTCAGGACACTTCAGCCCGAGTCATATCCATTCTGTCTACCTTTGTTTCCTTTTCTTTTTTTTTTTCTTTTTATCAGTTTTTTAGCTTTTTAGTTTGTTTCCACTAACCTTCTGGAGAGAGCTTGGTTGTGGAGGCAACAGTGGTGATGGAGCGTGGCAACGGCTGAGAACTAGCCTGAGCCTGGATGGTGGGCAGCAGCTAAGCAGTCGCGATGACATAGCGGCTGGAAAACTAGGGCAGGATTTAGCCCAGCGCATGTGAAAGTGTGTCCAGGGTGGGATAGAGTGAGCCCTCGTGGGGAAAGTCCAAAGTGGAGCATCTGCAGGGGCATTGCTTAAGAAAGGACTGTAATGTTTAACTTTTAATTTTATTTGTTTATTTTATCTACTTTGTACAAAGAAGAACAGTCCTATTGAGCTTTTTAACTTATTTCTTTATTTTTCCAGTTTTGTACCTTAGATTTGATCATTGGCACCTTTGTATCTAAGATGGCACCAGGAATAGTGACACTGTAAACTTTTCAGCGTACTCCTGTACCCCTGTACTTGAGTATACATGACGATAAAACCTAAATCTAAATCCTGGGTAAGGAGGATTGAGCTGCCTTGTTTATCCACAACACCTCTTCATTGATCACAACAAGGTTAATTTACAAATGAACATCACACTGCCCCCAAATCACATTCTCTCTCACAGACACACACGCGTGTACGCACACACACACATCACACACACACACACACACACACACACACAAAATGAATTTATGTCTTAACAGAAGCCTATTTAACCAGCTTTTCCTCACAGTTAACTGTGAGTGAATTTATTAGTTACTAAATGCAAGAAGGGATATCAACATACATGCAGATTTGAAATGAAATGCAGCCCTAAAAGAAAATGTTAAGAAAAATGAGTATGCTCTGAGTCATTTTTGAAGAATAAATCACGGATGTTGATAGTTAAGTGGGTTTGTAAGCAGATTAGTTGAAATTCCATTCTTTCCATTTGATGGTAGCTGGCTGGTAGGACTCAGAATGAGATATTCTTTTAAGATAACAAGCATGGGGCTGGATGAACACAGCAGGTCAAGCAGCATCATAGGAGCAGGAAAACTTGACGTTTCGGGCCTAAACCCTTCATCAGAAGATTTCTGATGAAGGGTTTAGGCCCGAAAAGTCACGTTTTCCTGCTCCTATGATGCTGCTTGACCTGCTGTGTTCATCCAGCCCCATGCTTGTTATCTCGGATTTTCCAGCATCTGCAGTACCTTTT
>JAHRHZ010000218.1:8215505-8227816 GCA_024137785.1 Ginglymostoma cirratum
CCTCTTCGACTTGTCTGCCTCCTCTCCACCTATCCTCTCCTCTATCCATCCTCTATCCACCTCCCCTTCTCCCTATTTATTTCAGAACCCTCTTCCCCTCCCCCATTTCTGATGAAGGGTTTAGGACCGAAACGTCGAGTTTTCCTGCTCCTATGATGCTGCTTGACCTGCTGTGTTCATCCAGCCCCATGCTTGTTATCTCGGATTCTCCAGCATCTGCAGTACCTTTTATATCTGAGATATTCTTTTGTTTGTCCTTTTTTCTTTTGGACTTGCTTGCTAGCTAACTGGCTTTTTATCATCCATAGTGAGAGAGTCCTGTACCTGCCACAGAGGGGTGACCAATTGTTTGACTGTGGCCTTCACAGCACATTAGCTATTACAGCTATTCTAGAATGCTTATACTTCCAGGCAAATTGGCAGAGGTTGTATCAAGAAAGCCTTTTTGTTATACAAATTGTTTTAAAAAGTAAACTTGCCCAACAGTTTTCATCCCTAGTTCTGCCATCCCCACAAGGTTTCTTCTCCAGTTCACACAAGATCTTGATTTTGAAATCATAGGCTAGAATAGAGTCTCTACATCAACCCATTTGGCCCATCAAGTCCACACCGACCCTCCAGATAGCATCCTCCACAGCCTCATGCCCTACCTTATCCCTGCATTTCCCGTGACAAATCCACCTATCCTACACATCCCTGGACATAATAGGCAATTTCACAGCCACAGGGAGAATGTGCAAACTTCACACAGACAGTCACCCAAGGCTGGAATCAAACCTGGTCCCTGACGCTGTAAGGTAGCATTGCTAACCACTGAGCTACCATGTCAACCAGGAAATATATCCTTTTTACTTCATTGTTACTGGGTAAGAATCCAGGAATCCCTCTCTAACAGCATTTTGGGATACATTCACGACATGGACTGCAGTGCTTCAAGAAGCTGGCTCACCATCAACTTCTCAAGGATATTTAGAGATGGGCAAGAAATACTGTCCTGGACTACAATGTTCAGTGAATAAGTGAATTAAAATGTGTAAATGCAGTCTTAGGTGTTAAAGCCCAGTTAGATTTTAAATCTGCTTTGTGTCGGGTAATTTTATACAGTTGTGCTAAAAATCAACTCTCACAAATGTGTATTCATACATGCTAGTTCAATACTTTGTGAGTATCTCTGCTCCTTTCCTCCAGATGCTGCCTGGCCTGCTGTGTTCTTCCAGCCTCCTGTTTGTCTTCATGATGTCAAAACCTATACAAAAGAACAGTACGCAATAGAAAAAAAAATTGATGATACGGTTGCTGGGAATCACAGGATAGAAATTAAAACTACTCTTGGTCCTCATTTCTCTTCACTTGGGAGAATCCATTTGTGTTTGGATAGATTTCATATTCCTATCATTTAAGCTGAATTCTAACCAAGATGTCTCATGTGGAAGTATCATATTGCACTGCTTTATGCAAAAAAGAACACACTTTGTTGAAGTAAATTTAAAGAGAAAAATATTCCAAGAAAGTAAAATGCAGAAATTCCCAGCTAACTAACAGAAACACTGAAGTGTGACTTGAACAGAAATTAGAACATTATCACACAAATATGCCTGCCTTACCTGATGATACCTTATCTGGTAAATTGCTGCTGCTTTTGTCAAATTCCAGCAGTTTTCAGTTTCCTACATTGTCCATATTTCACATCCTGGATGTATATTGCAGAATACTGCTGGCTGTGCCATGCAAAGGCTCTCTGGCACAGAGGGTTCTTCACCAAGTAAAAGAGGAAGGAATGGACAGAATCTCCACTTAGCTCGAGCAATGACCTGCAGCGGAAAGTCTCAGTTCACGCTTCTTTCCACCATTCACTTTCTCTAACGCCTGCTATGGGAAACCCTAGCAGCCTCACCAAATTCTCCTTCCTGCGACAATTTGGAGGACCCCAGTAGATTGATTCATTCACTAGGACAGCAACATACTGGTTCAGATCATACTGCCATCATGTTAGTATTTAAAATCATAGAGACCCCACAGCGTGGAAGCAGGCCATCGGTTCCACACCAACCCTCCAAAGAGCACCACACCCAGACCCACCCTCCTACCCTATCTCTAAAACCCTGCATTTCCCATGGCTAACCTACCAGCCTACACATCCCTGGACACTAGGCAATTTTAGCATGGCCAAATCCGCCTAACCTGCACATCTTTGGACTGTGGGAGGAAACCAGATTACTTGGAGGAAACCCATGCAGTCACAGGGTGAGTCTGCAAACTCCAAATGGACAGTCGTCCAAGGGTGAAATTGAACCTAGATGCCTGGTGCTGTGAGGCAGCAGTGCCATCCACTGATCCACTGTACACCCAGCCTATTAGACTGAAGTGGGAAAGATATGGGGGAATTTTATGCTACCCCACCTAATCAGAGCCACATTCAGAGGCAGGGAGGGCCATGTGAGTGGGTAGGAGAGTGCAGGTGAAGATCCCACCACCCTCCTGCCTCCTGCTGATGACATCCCGGGCAGGGATGTTTTGCAGATGTTCTGCAAAGCCTGGAGGCCATTTAAGTTCATTAATCTGCTGCTAGAGGCCAGCTAGGCTGGTCCTTCACTCTGCGGGTCCTCTGTGCCCGATCAAGGGATTGGACATTGATTGGGCCCAAGGAAGAGTGGAACATCATCTACCTTTCTGTTCTTTTTCCAACATCGGTCTCCGCCCCTTGCCAGCAATCTGCTCCCCTTGATTTCCACGTTGTCCACATTCACCTCTTTCTGACAATCCACTGGTGATCCTTAAGGTGCGCCCCACTGTAATACCAGTTCTGACTACCATGCGTAGGGGCTGAATTGGATGGGAGGGTTAATTGCCTGGGTTAAATGCTTGATCGTAATATAATACTGATGGATCTCCTAAGAAAAAAATGCAGGTCTCCTGTTAGTTTTCCAATCAGTGTATAAAACTTCTGCTACTCAATTAAATCCACATCATGGGGTGGAAGCCCTGCATATGAAGACAAATATGAGCTTTAAAGAAAAATATGAATTAAATCTGTAAATCTAGGGATCATGCATTATGCTTTTTTTCTAATGTTTATTTTCAACATATCTGTAGAGGAAAGCTGTTCTAATTCATAAGGATAGTCAAACAAAAATGGAAATTAATGGCACATGTATCAGGTTAGCTCTGTTTAAGCATAGATCTCAGGTCATGTAATGATATCTGTTTGTCATTTATCTCTTTTTTTCAAATAAATGATGGCCCAATAATCACATTCTCACCAAATAATTTATAGTTCATCTTTGTTCCATGGTTTAATAAGAGACAAATATTTCTAGTTCTATGTTTCCTACCACTTGGTCTCATCTTGATTTCGGATTTTCTCATGGAATAGTTGTTACACATCCGTATGTCAGTTGTTCCAGGTCACTTCCTTAAGTTCTCAAATACGAGGAAGTTAAGGTGCAAAGTAATGTCAAGCATTCCTTGTTAGTATGCAGTTTGTAAATTCCAAGCTTTGGAAAAAGTGTTGACAGACAGACATTTCAAAGCAACTTCATGTCAAAAATAAAGCACTAGATACTTTACATAGCAATTATCACAGCAGAAACGCTACTTTTTTCAAAAAAATGTTATTTGCACATTGCATTTAAGATTGCATACATATCTAGACAGCTTTGGAAATTCACCTGTCTCTGTTTTGAGATAACATTTACAGGTTGTTGGCGCTAGACAATGGATGGAGTTAAACAAAGGGAATGAGGCGGTTCTCTTTCTGTGTGAAAGGAAACTGATGTCCCTTTCACCTGACAAGTGTAATACGTTGAAAGCTCTTTCAGAGAAAGAATAAGGAAAGGAAAGGCTTAAATTTAGATCCTTCCTTATTACATTTTGCTAAAAAACAACTTGTGTTGTAAATGGATTACCCTGAAGCACAATGGTTTTTTTTATACAAGTAACTGTAGAAACCAACTTGCACACAGTAAAAACCTGCAAATGACAAGGACATGGTGGGGTCAGTTACTCTGGTTAGATGGTAGTAATTGAAGTACTCAGGTGAATGACTGATCTCATATAAAATGTTACATGGGACTTTTTGTATCTAGTTGAGCCACCTAAAAATGTAAACAGGGCCTTTTTAACATTTTGTCTGAAGAAGAATACCTCTGCCAGTTATAGAACAATAGAACGGTTACAAATCTTAAGCCTGTCATTCAGCCCATCGCATTCATGCTGCCATAACAAGCATGGGGCTGGATGAACACAGCAGGTCAAGCAGCATCATAGGAGCAGGAAAACTTGACGTTTCGGGCCTAAACCCTTCTGCCACCTTCCTGTATATTATGTACTTTTGACCTTGAATGGAGTGTGGGTTAAAGCTTGACAGCTGTTTCCAGTATTATGGCCTGTTGATAAATTTAGAACATATGTAACAGGCTGAGCACTGTTGTTTCTACTTGGAATCACAGTTGTGATCTTTTGGAGTGTGATATTATCATCTTACCAAAGTGTGACTGTTCTGAAATCTGTCGTCTGCATGACAGAGTTTATTCAGAGATGGATACAGTGAATGGTTTGAAGTTCATGGGCCCAGGCGGGTGCTAAAACTGTGGACTGTCTGGAATTCAGACTTGTACCTTGTCTCCATTATTTTATGCTTAACAATTCAGGCAGAAATGATGGTGGTGCTTTTTATCATCATTTCCTTCTCTGTGCACATTATGAAAAAATACATAATTCAAGCAGGATGAACTCAGAAATACTAGATACTACATTTGTTTGATATTTGTTGCCTTTGGTCAGAATTGCCTGCTGTTCCACACAGTGGCAATAGCTTGAACCAAACACCTCTTATTCTGCAAATGCGTCAAGTGGGCTTCCACCAGGACTTTCATCCTCATTTCAGGGCCATTATCACCAGAATGAGATGTTGTCCTAATTTTACAAATTTATGTAGTGCAGTTGTGGAGTGGACTGTTGTACCAATGCACTGTGCCATAGAGTGGCAGGATAGGCTGTACAAAGCAATTAGTAAATCTTATAGGATCCTTTGCCTTATAAATACCAGGATAGGGTAGAAAATCCAGGACGTTATGCACAATATATATGAACCACTATTTTATCCCCATCTGCACTGAATTGCCCAATATTGGGCACCACATTTTCGGAAAAGTATGAAGGTTTCAGAACTAGGATATAGAAGAGATTTACCAGACTGACTTCAAAGATGAGATTACAGTTGCTTGGATACATTGGAGAAACAGGGTTCCTTTTCTCTCAACTTCTATATACTTTACCATCGAGACAGAAATTTTAACTCTAACTATTTCAAAGGTGGCAATTTCAGGGCAAGCATTACCTGTCCATTATCCTAGCCCAGGAATGACGAGGGAGATTTCAGAATGTTGTTTATGTTAATGCTCAGTGGTTAATAAGCTGAACATGCCCATTTAGCATTCCGTATGATGGGCTCCTTCTGATCAGCAATGCCCTTTGAAATGCTGCTCCGTACATTCCAGTATTCAATCCAAACGTTACCAACATATTGTTAGTGAGATAACAACACAACTGAGACAGTAATTAGGAATGAATCCAACTATTTCAACTGTACAAGTAGTCCCCAGGTTGTGAACAGGTTCTGTTTTTGAGTTGGCTTGCAAGTCGATTTGTACGCAAGTTGGAGCACAGGGCAAGACAATATAAATAGCTATTCGTAAGTACAGGAAATCTTTAAAATTTCACTCTTGTATGTGATCACATTTATAAGTAAGAGCGTTTGACAGTCAGACATTTGTGGATCAGGAACCCCCATCTTCACTTTTTTTAAACTAGGTTCTTGAGCCTACAAATTACTGGTTTTAGCCTCTACCTTGACGTTCTTGCAAAGTGCTGATATTTCATACCTTTCTGAAACTTGAATTTAGATTGCAGTTAGAGGATGGAATCTTATACCTTTAACTGATAGAAGGAATTGAGGCAAGTAGGCTTATTTAATTGTGCGGGAGGCAACGTCAGGTTTTGATGGCAGGGTGAAGGACGGAATTAAGGATGCGATGGATCGGTGTTTGGTCAAGCTTTCAAATGGCAAATGATGGCAACCTATTTTTAAATGCATGCTTATGTCATGCATTCTCACTAAAACACCACTTCACCAGATTAAATGGTACCTTTGCAATCGATTCTGTAGAAAACCATAAACAATTCACTTCAAGTTCACAACTAGTTTAAGGGGGTATGCAGCAGATAGTAGTCATCTTCTGAGTGGATTTGGATTGTGTAGGGACTGCTTTGTTTATGTGGAGAGCTCTGTTGAACCAGGGGAGAGGAGGCCTTGATTGAGGTTGGGAGTTAGCTATGAAAGGAGAGCAGGATAGTGACTGATTTAAGGAGGGGATGAGAGAGGGAGGGAAGGTTCTAGCTATGAAAAGGGCATCAGGACATTATTATCTAAAAGAAGACAGGTGGATCATGCTGGACCAATGAGGACTCATGAGGAACAAAGAAGGAAGCTAGAGAACAGGAGGAAGAAGCTAAATATCTAGAGAAGGTAGTTCAAATATGAATGAGGGGTCATTTAGGGATATAGATAGAATCAATGGTACAGTTCTGAGACGTGAGGTTTACAGAGGTGATAGGGCGATAGAGGAATGATTGATGATGATGGAGGGCATGACCAAGGCCAGTGGGCTGATATACGGTGCCAGGGGCAAATCAATGGTTGGAGGAGCAGCTCAAGGTTAATATAATGAGGATTAAGTCTGATAGTGGGACATTTTAAGGAGACAGAGAGAGAGTGCAGGGTGATAGCGTCTAGTTCTAGGGTCATTGTGGGTGTGTCCAGCTTTATAGCTGGGACAACACAAAGTGGTCTCCAAGCACAGGTGAGACCAACCGAATTTGATCTCAATGAGACCAAGAGAAAAGAGAGAAAAATGAGCTTAAATGAGACTAAGAGAAAAAGAATTCAAATATTGAAATAACTATAAGTGGTAATCACTCAAGACTTATAGACATTTTCCTAATTAACCTGTTTAGAGATGTTATTGTACAGCTCTAGAGCAAGTGGAACTTAAACACAGGTCTCCTGGTTCCACAGGTAGGGACACTACCACTGCATGACAAGCGCCCCTGCACTTAGTCCTTATAGAAACCAACTGCCTTTCACTCAACTGATTGAAAGTCAGGTATCTTTCACTACAATTGAATAATTCTCTCTGGCAGCTTACTGTTCAGGTGCTGAATTTGAAAATTGTTCCCAATATCTCCAACTGAGGAAGTAAATAAATCTGAAATGCTATTATAAAAAGAAATGAAGAGAATATTTTCGTAGGCTGTATTAGCTCAGTTGGTTTGTCTACAATCTTTGAGTGAGGTTAAAACAGAGGGTTGATCAGAGGAACATGGTAGATGTAATGTACATGAACTTCAAAATGACTTTATCAAATACTTTACTTTAGAGAATCCCTACAGTGTGGAAGCAGGCCATTTGGCCCATTGAGTCCACACTGACCCTCCAAAGAGCATCGCACCCACTGTACCCTATCCTTGTAACCCTGCATTTCCCTTGGCCAATCCACCTAACTAAATTTTCCAATCTATCAATTTACTTGAAGTTTCTCAGCCCTGGAACCATTTATCTTTAAGCACCCTCTCTGATCTACTTCTAACCAGAGCTGGACACAAGACTTTTTTGAAGACAAAATAGTGTGAAACTCGGGTTCAGCACAATTTTTGTTTGAAGTCTGTATTCATAAAACTCAGGATCCAGCTTATATTTTAAACTGTATCAGAGATAATAGGTAATGCAGATGCTGGAGAATCCGAGATAACAAGGTGTGGAGCTTTCCTGCTCCTATGGTGCTGCTTGACCTGCTGTGTTCATCCAGCTCCACACCTTGTTATATTTTAAACTGCTTTCTTACACTGCCAAACCATCTGCAATTCTATGTGTGCATATATCCGCTGGGTCTCTCTAATGCTGCAAACCTCTTTAGTACTGTTTCCTTTATTTTACCTTGCCTCTCCCCTTTCTTGGGAACAAAAATTTCACTTCACACTTCTCTTGAGTTAAATTTAATCTGCCATGTTTGGTCATTTTACCAGCTTTTACAAGTCCTCTTGAAACCTTTTACCATCCTCCTCACAGTTCACAATATTTCAGAATTTTGTGTGGTTTGCACGTTTTGAAGGTGTGTGCAGTAAACCCTAGTCAAGATCATTAACATATTACAAAATACCTGCAAAGTTCTAAGGAAAGGACCTGAAACATTAACTTTGATTTCTCTCCACAAATGCTGGCAGACCTGCTCCGCTGTTCCAGCAATTAGTTTTTGTTTGCAGTAATAAGAATCGTTAACACACTGAGAAAAATAATGTAAACAGTGCAATGCTTCATAGTAGTTTCAAGATCAGATATAAATTAAACAGAACACAAGCTTGGACTTTATAGAGCTCACCATCCTTAAGAAAGGGGAGGCAATGGTCTAGGGGTATTATCGCTGGGCTGTTAATCCAGAGACCCAGGTGATGTTCTGGGGACCTGGGTTCGAATCCCACCATGGCAGATGGTGGAATTTGAATTCAATAAAATATCTGGAATGAAAGTCTAACGATGACCGTGAATCCATTGCCGATTGTCAGGAAAAACCCATCTGGCTCACAAATGTCCTTCAGGGAAGGAAACTGCCATCCTTACCTGGTCTGGCTTACATGTGACTCCAGAGACACTGCAGTGTGGTTGATTCTTAACTGCCCCCTGGCCAATTAGGGATGGGCGATAAATGTGGGCCTGGCCAGCGATGCCCTCATCCCGTGAATGCATAGAGGGGGGAAAAATGCAGCATTGCCTTAAAATGAAATACTAAATGCAGTATTGCATGATGGAAGAAGCAGAAGCCATTGGCTACAGAGATGGGAGAATGTGCCACCAGTGAAATTGTTACACTATAATGCAATATACATCAGAGAGGTGAAAATGTGTACATTGTCAGCAATTGCTGATCATTTTTGAGCCTACACATCATGAACTTTGAGTAATAGAGCACAGAAACAGACCTTTCCTTCTAACCAGTCCACACTGACCATGTTCCCAAACTAAACTAGTTCCACCTGCCTGCTTGTGGCCCGTATCGCTCCAACCTTTCTTATTCATGTACTTATCCAAATGTCTTTTAAACATTATAATTGTGCCTGCATCCACCACTTCCTCCGGAAATTCATTCCACACATCAACTACTCTCTGTGTAAAAAAGTTGCCCCTCATGTCCTTTTCAAATCTTCCTCCACTCACCTTAAAAATGTGCCCCCTAGCCTTGAAATCCCCCACTATTAGGGAAGAGACACCTGCCATTCATCTTATCTATACCCTTCATGATTTTAATCACCTTCGTGAGGTCACCCCTCAACATCCTATGTATTCCAGCCTCTCCCTATAACTCAAACATTCCATTTCTGGCAACATTCTGGTAAATCTTTTCTGAATTCTCTTCACCTTGATAACTTCTTTGGAGAAATGATACAAGTTATACTATCTGTCAGGGATCAATTAGTTCAGAAATGAACAGTTGTCAAGCCATTGGTTTTGAAACAAACCACTGTTGACCATTCTTTCAAGGGGCAACGAGTGGAAAATTCCATTGGCTTTTTTTGAGACTCCACAAAGAAGAAGGAATCCATTGAGATGACCAACAACAAAATCAATGTTTCAAATGGCCGGGAAGAAACAGTAGCGAGCAAGCCAAGAGTCTGAACTAAATTCAACCAGAACCAAAGAGACACCTGGAATGTGTTACAATTCAACAGTATTGCCTTAAAGAATGGTGTGATAATACTGTCAGATTCATATATGTATCATTTGCTGTGACTTTGGGATTTTGGAGTTCTAGGTTGGATGTGTTGATCTGTGTGTTTGGAGATGGCCATTTATTTTGAAGAAAAAATTACAATGACCCATAATTCAAAGTGTGGAGAAATTACCTAGAGTTCTTAGGGTAGCACTGAAAGGGCTGAGGTAGAGAATTTTCCAGAAACAATTAGTCTGTGTTGGAAAATTATTCAAGACAGAAGCATTTATTCAGCTTTGAAATGAGGAGAGTTATTTCGACAGAGAAACGTGCTAAGCAGCATGCCAAAACAAAATGTTTACGGTAATGAAATTAACTTTCAATAAGATGTTATTAATAGTCCCAAACAAAGTGTAGAAATATATTAGAAAAGAAGTGAAGTTTTTTGAACTTTTAGGAAACAACAGCATGGTAGCTCAGTGGTTAGCACTGCAGCCTCACAAAGCCAGGGACTCAGGTTCAATTCCAGCCTTGGGTGACTGTCTGTGTGGAGTCTGCACATTCTCCCCGTGTCTGTGAGTTTCTGCCAGGTGTTCTGGTTTCCTCCCACAGTCCAAAGATGTACAGATTAGGTGGATTGGCCATGCTAAATTGCCTCTGTAGTGTCCATGGTTATGCAGTCTAGGTGGCTTAGCCATGGTAAATGCAGGTATAGGGTAGGACGCTCTTCAAAAAGTTGGGTCAGTGCAAACTTGATGGGGTGAATGGCTTCTATCTGCTCTGTAGCGATTCTAAAGTAACTGGGTCAAGGATAATATAGCAGTAGAGGGAATCTAAATGAAGGATATGGTAATGATTAAGAAAGAGTTATCTACAGTTCCAGCCAGTAAAGTGGAATTATTATCACTTCAAGCCCATCAAAGTATTAAAACAGACGGAAAGTTTTCTCCCTCTCAGAAATGAGCTGGGCTTGGAATACTTGGAAGTACTCGGAATTGCAATAATGTTGTTAAGCTGTACCGTGCTTGGATCATTTCTATTGTGCTTTTAAAAATCTTGGAATTGGTGTAATAAAGGAGTAAAGCAAGTTTAATCTTCATTTCTGTTATAAATAAACTTTTGCTTCATTTTATTGTTGAAACAAATTGTGCAACATTGTTTATGCTTTAGTAAAAGAAAATCACCTCCATAAAAAAATTATGATCCATCCAGTTGGGGTCCTGTTGGGAATGTGACTTGTCCAACACTAGCATCAACTGGACATTCTCTCATGACTGCAACAAATTTCCCTTTATTCATTCATGGGGATGAGGACGTTGCTGACCAGGCAGCATTTATTGCCCATCCCTAATTGCCCAGGGGGCAGTTAAGAGTCAACCACATTGCTGTGGGTCTGGAGCCACATGTAGGCCAGGTAAGAATGACAGTTTCCTTCCTTAATTGACATTTTTTGGTTTAGCAAATCAGCAATGGATTTATGGTATTCATTACACTCTTAACTCCAGATATTCATTGAATTCAAATTCCACCAACTGCCATGGTGTGATTCAAACCCAGGTCCCCAAAAAATTATCTGGGTCTCTGGATTAACAGTCCAGCAATAATACCACTAAGCCATTGCCTCCCCCTGCCCATAGTCTAGAAAGGCAAATCTCATTCGTCTCACAATGGTAGTTTTACAAGAGCTCCTGTTGATGGAACAGCATTATTTTGGTGATGTTTTATTACTCAGCATAGTATGTGCATATTTAGTTTGCATCACTTTGTAAGGTCTCTCATTGGGTACATGGTGAGCATAACCTATTCCTTGGATATATTCTTTACATCCGCCTGATCAAATCATTTAATGATCTCAATGATTTTGGTCAGGTCAACTTTCAGAATTATCTTTGTAAATCTTATTTGTACTTTTTCTCATGCCTTCATGTCTATTGGTAACAAAGAAACTGCTATCTATTGCAAACAGAGATAAAAGGTACTGCAGATGCTGGAGAATCCGAGATAACAAGCATGGGGCTGGATGAACACAGCAGGTCAAGCAGCATCATAGGAGCAGGAAAACTTGACGTTTCGGGCCTAAACCCTTCATCAGAAATGGGGGAGGGGAAGAGGGTTCTGAAATAAATAGGGAGAGAGGGGGGAGGCGGATAGAGGATGGATAGAGGAGAGGATAGGTGGAGAGGAGGCAGACAAGTCGAAGAGGCGGGGATGGAGCCAGTAAAGGTGAGTCTTTCTCTTGAGTTGTCTTTGAAATCAGATGGTAGGGCAGAATACCTGACATTGTGTAATTATCTGAGCTGTGGCACCAAGTATTAATACTACATTGAGATAGTCACAACGGAGTTGAGCTAATCAAGTAGTTAGAATGCCTGGCATTGACTTAGCAAAATGAATTTTTGATGAAGTTCTCAAGTATGTGGCATGATGCCATGGTGGACAAAGAAAGCACTGTGAAGGCACTCGGAAGGCTTTGCTTAGGATTTTTGATAACAACTTTGGCCTTGGAGAGTTTCACCCAGGATTGCTGAACCTGGTCCAACCAAATAAAAA
>JAHRHZ010000218.1:8228216-8246973 GCA_024137785.1 Ginglymostoma cirratum
TGGCTCCATCCCCGCCTCTTCGACTTGTCTGCCTCCTCTCCACCTATTCTCTCCTCTATCCATCCTCTATCCGCCTCCCCCTCTCTCCCTATTTATTTCAGAACCCTCTTCCCCTCCCCCATTTCTGATGAAGGGTTTAGGCCCGAAACGTCAAGTTTTCCTGCTCCTATGATGCTGCTTGACCTGCTGTGTTCATCCAGCCCCATGCTTGTCATCTATTGCAAACAGATTGGTTTTAACAGGTAGCAGAAAGGAAACACAAATTGCTAATTTATAACTTCTCCATAATTTAAACTCCATCCATTTTAAGAAACTCCTATACATATACAAACAGACATGCAAAGATTCCAGACAAGACCGAACCATTTCATATGAGAAAGGAAAAAAAAGTCAGTGAAGTGTAGTCCTGACACCAGTCTGGAATAGAGGAGTCAATGAGATGTTTTGCTTCAGTTGTCTTGTGGTTCCTTTCAATTCTTTGGGGAGGACATACAATTCTCAATATATCATTTACTGATTGAAGATTCACCTTTTCAGTGCCTCTAAGGTATTTTGATTTTTTTTTCAAGAAGAGAATTTGCAGAGAGACAGTGTATCTAGCTGCTTGAGATTTTCCTTTACTTCTGCACTCACAGGAGAGAGAGGGACAGAGATGTTTTTTTCCCTTTATTAGTTGGATAAGTCTGCCATACTGTCTAAATACAAAGCTGTAGACACTCACCTAGGAACCAATCAAGAAAGTGTTACTGTACTGAATACTCTTGAACGCACACAATTAAAAGTCTGACACAGCGCAAAATTGCCCTGAGCACACATCCATGGAATTGAAATATGTCTCTCGTTGTTTCAATAACACAACTTTGTAAACACAACATACAATGAGTTCTGGTAACTCATTTAAAAAAAAAGGAACATCTTCTTCCATAGTCCCTTGGTTTAAAGAAATATATTTTCCCACTGATATTCTGTAGTCCAAAAACAAAAGTGGTCTTTGGAATTTCAAAAATGCGTTTTATCATAAGGTATGTGATATGTAGACCGCAAAACTTGAGACTTACTAATTTATCCCTAATACAAATGTTACATAATCTTTATCATCTTTCCCTTAAATTCTTAACTTATTTCATCATTTTAACATTCTGGACCAGGCATCTGCTATCACATTATCTTTGCCAACATTGTGCTTTTTTAAATATTGAATAGTTCTATCAGTAAACTCCATCTGAAAAATCTTACATTTTTGATTTTAACCCATTCAATGAACAGTAGTGGATTATGGTCAGTATAGATTTTCTTTTAATTCACTTGTGGGACCTAGACAGTTCCGGCTTTCATTGCAAGCCTGTTGGACATAAACTTCTAAAAGTTAAAAAGTCAATAATAATAGCCAAGCCTCATTTTCCATGAAGGAAAATACTTCCTCTGATATTGGTGTAGTTTCTTTGAAAAGTACCCTACCGGCTTCACCATTCCCACTATTCACTATTCTTTCAAGGAGACTGTACCTTCCTCCAGGTCACTAGTGATAATTGCCATTTTAAGAAAATTGATAAAGTCAGGATCAGCCAACACCAGGTACATTCATTATGATTTACCTTCAACTTCTAAAAGGATGCTAGACATTCTGCTGATTATACTACTTTTGCTTGCTTCCATTACAAATTTGCTAAAGTTACAGATTTGTTCTGAAGTTAGCCACAAAATTCTGATAAAACTCACATATTCTTAAAAATGTCATGATCCATCCAGTTTAGGAACTTATGCTATTGGTAAACTCCAGTTGCCTTGACAAGGTTCAATCAAGTGGTTTTTTTCACATGTATTCCAGCTGTGTTTCCACCTGAGGTTGCTTTTTTTCTGAGCTCAGCCACTAAGGATTCTGGTTCATCAGTCCTGACTGTCCTCCATCCACGTCAAGGCCTGCTAATATAGTTCATCCATGTGCATCTCTATAGATTACCTTATACTTCCTCAGTAGTCTTACAAGATCCTTCCATTGTCCTTTCTTTAAGAGAACACGGTGTCTAACTTATGCCTATTTTGCTCCAAATGTATCCATCTCTACATTCGTTATGGAGTCCCTCACAAGTGTCATTAGCCAGGCTTTGAGAAGATAGCCCCTATCTATGAGGGGTCATCATTGACATTGATTGATGGTGTGAACATTTTGGTGCACAATGAATGCATCATGGCAACTTTTTCGAAGATTTGCAGAGGCTGGCAAGAAAACCTTCCAGTGGTTGCATTGGAGGCTAAATATTAATAACATGGAATACCACTTGTGAATAGCACATAATCCTGGATAATCCACGTGTGTCATGACTGCCTTATGTGTGCAGCCTATATTTCCCCAGGACTGTGGAAATCTGGTCGCTACAATATGAGGGCCCTTTCTTTCTGACTGTGCTCATTGTGTATTGAGGGTATTGGTGGCAGATGCTCTTGCAGACAAAAAATTGTGAAATCATGCAGATGCCACCAGCTGATTCAGTAAGGAGATCATTGTGAAGAAATTCAGGGCAGTGATGGCCTCTAGTAACGTATAGCCCAGTGAGAAGAAATTCAGTATCTAGGAGGTTGCAGATGGCAGCAATGATCTGTCAAGAAGACCTGAAACTGCTGAGGCATGTAGTTGAGAAAGCTGATCTGCTGCGTCAGTATGTTGCTGGTGTACCATTCCATTGAGTTAGAGTCCTCTATCTGTTTCCTCTGTGAAGCGTCATGTAGCTAAGTAGAAGGCAGCAATTGCTGCTGTTGATGTTTTCCCTGCTGCTTCTGGTGCTGGTGATGCTCCAACTTTGCTTGTTCCTCACCTGAATTAAAAGGTAGAGCTGCAGAAACTGCTCCCATGTTGCAGCGAAGAGCGACAGCAGTAAAGTGCAAGTCAAAGTGAGAAGAGTCTAAGTCAACAGAACGTTCTAAATAAATGTTGGAAATCACCTGCTAAAAGTAAAAGTAAAAGTAAAAGAACAAATTCTGGGGCCAGAAGGTTTTTACACAGGTGGAGAAAGAGCTTTGACTGATTTGACTGAGAACTATGTAGCAAATGTCCCCAATTTCCAAATAAATCTGTGAACAAGCTATGTCACGTGTCAACTGCACCCTCAAACAAAGGCATTCCACAAGTACCATTCCCTCTGCGACACTCTGGTCCACTCTTCCATCACTCCAAACACTTCTTCATCCCAGCCTAACCCCAAACCTGCTCCCTCCCATGAAATCGCAAAAGATATAACACTTGCCATATTACTTCCTCACTGTCCAAGGCCCCAAACACACCTTCCAGATGTAGCTCAGTAGTTTACTTGTACTTCTTTAAATCTCGCCGACAGTACTTGCTGCTCACTGTGCAGCCTCTTCTTCCAAAGGCAGATTGGGTAACCACTTTGTGGAATACCTATGCTCTGTGATTAAGAATGGCCTTATGGTTGCTTGCAGTCTTGATACACCATTTTGGTTTCAGGCTAAGATTTCATGCTAAAAGTGCTCCAGTGAAGTCCAACAGATCGAGGAATAGCACCTCATTTTTTTTACTTTGTCACTCAAAAGCCTTCAGGAATCAACATTGAATTCAACAACTTCAGAGTGTGAACACTGTCCTCTATTTTGATTACAGCCCCTACTTCCCACATGCGTTGTTTACATGGGTTTGTTCTCAGCAAAACTGATGCATTTTCTACTATTCACATTTAATCATTAACAGTTATTCTGCATATATATCCTTCCTCTACTATCATTACAGCTCACTCTGTCTTTTGTTCTGGGAACCCTCAGCATCTTTTCCATTTACTCCTTATTCCCCCTACTAACAAATAACATAAATATAATTTTCTAGTCCCCTATTATATAGTGCCCCCAAGACAGTCACACTGGACTTGAAGCATTAACTCTGTTTCTCTCTCCATTGATACTGCCAGACCTGCTGAGTTTCTTCAGTACTTTCTGTTTTCATTTCAGATTTCTAATATCGACAATAATTTGCTTTTGTTAAGGGCATGGGTAGCACTGCCTGTGGTTTCAAACTGGACCTTTCTACTAGAGATTGCAAGAGGTGACATCAGCACCAATTCACTTTTGGCCAGGCACTGATTAAAATAAAAAGTCACTGAGGTTCTGTGCACCACAAGAAATATTTCAATTACCTTCTGTGTTGACAGAGAGAAACAGGACAAGATGGTATAAGGTTTCTCCACGGTGCAAATGTGCCGTTGATTGATAAATATTCTGGCTATGCAATCTGCTTACAATCAGAAGAGATTCCATTCTCATAATTCACAACTGATTTGCAACTGCAGGTAGTGCATCATGCTGGTCTATATCCAACACCTCAGTAGTAACCTTGAGGTTATGTGTTTACACATCTACACATCTGTCATTCTGTGTCAGTTCTCAGAGATAACTTTATTCAAACCAGGTGATATAATCTGTAAAGCACAGTAACAATTACACGGCCAATGCCTAATCCAAATGGGAAACTCAATTTGTGAATGAAATGCTCTACGTTTACAATGTTTCATTGTTTATACCTTCATTGTTAATTTGCTTGTCCTAATACTTGTATCACGTTTTCATCTATGATTACAGTTTGGGAGGTTGAAGGCAACTGAGATTACACTGAGGATACTCCAGAGGGCATTGAGCATAGGCTAGAGATCGCTAGGCCTACTTGATTTGTAATTTTAGTCTTGGATTTGATGAGATTGTCAATACTGTATTTGTGATGAGAAAGATGTTATCCTCCCTGGCAATAACTTAAATTTATATAGCGCCTTTAAAATAACAAAATGTCCCAAGGCACTTGACAGAACCTTTATAAATCAATGTATGCCACTGAGTCACAAAAGAAGATATTAGATCAGCTCATTAAAAGTTCAGCCATAAGGGTAGGTTTTCAAAAGACACCTTAAAGGTAAGAAGAAAGAGAGAGACAAAGAAGTTTAGGGAGGGAATTCAGAACTTAGGGCTTTGGCAGCAGAAGACAGAGTAACCAATGGTGGAGCAATTATGATGAATACAGAAAAGGGTGTTAGAGGTGCTCAGATATGCCAGAAGGTTGTGGGATTTTCCCAGTATTTAATTGGATGGAGCTTCTGCTTATCCTGTACTGCATTTTAAATTAGGACCACAGCAGTTTGAGAAGATAGTCCAAAATCACCATCTCAAGGTACTTTGGGATATGTGATCAATGCTGGCCTAGCCAGTGATGGCCACAAGACATGAAGGAAGTTTTAAAACATCTAATAATTTAGCAACAGTGGAGGAATTGGAAGACGTGGTTTTGAAGTAGATGGGGCTTTATATGGTGGGTAGAAGGAAGGGGCCAAGGATTAATCCTTAAGGAACACCAGAAGTTATGATGAAGGAACTGAAAAAGAAGCCTCTGCAATTAATTCTCTGGCTATGATTAGATTAGTAATATCATTAAAAATCTTCTGTCACTACATCCATGACCGAGGAGCAATCCTCTTAGCTTTGATTTAGTTGGTGACCTCTTTCCACTGCCTTCTTATCAGAATTCTGGATGGATTCCTGATCTCTGGGGATCAAAGATAAACCTTTTTTAATACCAATTCCTGTATTAAGGTTGAACTCTAGTGACTGTATTCTACCAGCCTTACAATTACCACTATTACTTTGTGCAGCCAGAATGCAGCTCTCCTTTTGAGAGGTACTGTCTGGTTTTCAGTAGAATGTGTTCCTTCCAGTGCTCTTACAAGAGATGTGCAGTCAGTGAAGATGTGGAAAGCACTGATTACATTAAAAAATCATTAAAAGGATCAGGCAGCACAAACTTTACATCCCTCACTGCAATTGTCCTAGCCTCTCTACTTTAACCATGTGCATTTTCTATTTTTAAGTGTATGCTTGTCCATGATTTTGCAAAATAGTTCCACAGATGAAAGATATAATTGAACTTGTTTTACAATTTATCAGTGGTGCAGTGGCAGTGAAACTACCTCTGAATCAGCAGAACCAATTCAAGTCCTACCTGCTCAAGAGGTGTGTAATAGCATCTCTGAACAGGTCGATTAGAAAATATCTACAGTTTACTGATGTTGTCACCTCTTGCAGGATGGCTTTCTGGAAGTTACATCAGCTATTTTGTTACTTCCAAATGCTCCCTCTAGTTCCGCAGCCTTTGCTCCCAATTCTAACATTTTTATAACTAATAAACAAATGTGTTCAAAGAAAATGAAATAAAAGCAATAGGGTGCAGCCCCATTTTAATTACTACCGCATGCCAGGGTGATCAAGGCATGGATTTAGATAAAGTACATTCTTACATCTAAATTCTCAGCAAACTCAATGTTAACTTACTCTTTTGAGCGGGCAAATGAAACACCAACATGGAGGAGGTGGAGTCCTTCTTTAAATATGCTAATTGGGCACAATTATGTCAACAGAACTCAACCTGAAACTTCGAACAGAGTGAGGCAACCCCTCTACCACGATCGAACCTGCTCTTAGTGATCATTATGGGCCAGAAGAGACTTCCAGATAGATTTTAACATTTTATTTTAGGTTTCCAGTTTCAGCTTCATAAAGCAGTCTTGGACTTTTGTGGCCAGATTCCATGTATTCCTTTGCAGCCACTTGCTGACAAGTGCCAGCCCCAATGTATGAGTCGGATAATGGACCTAGCTTGATTCCAGGATAATGTATGGAACTGAGGCTCAGCAGCTACAATCCAAGACTATCTAGAGGCACTGCCTGCTTAGGGGCCTATGTGTACTGACTGTACTCTGTGTCCTCTTTAAAGTGGAGTACACTGTATTTTTAATAACACTGCATGCTTGCAACAGGAATCAGGGGATTAATCCCTGGAGAGTCTAAGATAATTTCAGATGTTTGGGAATCATATTCTTAATCTCTGTGTAAATCACTAATTATTTTTTGGAATTTTTTTTCTATTGAATCAGCAATTTCTCAGGTTTCTACGCAGTCCATGTCTTTTTGAAACAAAGAAAAGCAGATGACCCATTGATGAAGCCAAGCTGACACATTATGGTACAGCGTGTTAGCAAAGAGCTAATTCAGGCTGTAAATGTGAAAAAACAGTTGAAACCTGTGGGGGCAGAAATGGACTGTTGGGAACGCCTACTTAAAATGTTTCTTTTCTATATTAATGATAACTATGTAAATACAATTATATTTTCTGTACCAAACAGATGAGGTTGGAATCGAAGTAATTTGCATAATTTAGGCATTTGTCAAATTCCGTTGGGGATCAATTATCTTCAGCAAAATTCGCCCCTGTTTCCTGAAGGAAATGTAGAACATTTCCTGCTTTAATCTTTTTACTTTTGCCTGGGTCTTGGATGGGCACTTTTGCAGTGAGAAGATGCTACTTTGACTTTTCTTTTCTTGCTGATAAGCACCTACCGTCAACACAGCAGGGCCACAATATTGGAATGCGGTGCCTGTCCAAAGTCAACTTCTACTTCCCCTTACCCTTACCTTGCGGAACTTCTGTTGATTGCTTTATCTTGTGGGTTAAGCCAAAGTGTCGCTATGTGCACATTTGAGAAGCTGATCTGGAATATCTCTTGCCGCGGGTGTCTGCACATTCCCCGTCCCTGAGTCGGCCTGCTCCTTATCTGTAAGTAAGACTCTTTAACTGTTTATGATAGCAGAACAATCCAGGTCAAAAGGGCATTAGAGGCTAACAGTGATGCTTAACCTAGCCACTCAGTCTTGCCATGGTGCAACCTTGCAGAATTGAGATGAATCTGTGTTGTGGCACATAGTGCTCAAATAACACAGCAAAACTTAATCGCCAGTTTCAAAAAAGTAACCTCCAGTGTTTCTTTGTTGATAGAAGCATGAGAGGCAGCACATGGAGTAGGCTCTCAGGAATCAGCTGGATGGGATTGTTACCCCTCAAAAAATGCGGCCCATTAATCCATTTTCACGCTCCATAGATACAGCCTGAGCTGCAGAGAATTTCTACCATTGTCTCTTTCTAGTTCAGATTTTCAGCATTTTGATTGTTGGATTCCTAGAGACATCTTCCATTTCCTCGGACAATCTCTAATCCCTTCTTATAGGAGATTGTCTGACTATGACATGGTTATTGGAGCTGCTAAATTTCCCACTTGTACATAAATAGAGAAATACAGCATGGGAACAGGCCCTTTGGCCAATTATGTCTGCGCCGACCATGATGCCATTCTAAACAAATCCAATCTACCTGCACATGATCCATATCACTTTATTCCCTTGATGTTTATGTGTCTGTTCAAATGCTTCTTAAACATTGCTATTGTATCTAATTCCACTACCTTCCCTGGAAACACATTCCAGGCACCTACCACCTTCTGTGCAAAAAAAACTTGCCTCACTCATCTCCTTTAAACTTTACCTCTCTCACTTTTAACCTAGTATGCCCCCTAGCATTTGACATTTCCACCCTGGGAAAAAGATTCCGACTTCCACCCGATCCATGCCTCTCATAATTTCACATACTTCTATCAGGTTGCCCCTCAACTGTTAACTTTCTAGTATAAAGAGCTGAATGGCTCACTCTTCCTGTTCCATGTGATGGGTCCCTATGGTCAGTAAGCTTTGCACAGTCTATCATGAATCTTCACATGGTTGGGAAGGAGAGATCACATCCAGAGTGAATCACTGTCCAAGTGAGTACATAGTTCGGGGAATTTGGAGGCAATGTGGGAATTTGGTGCAGAGAAGAAGAGATATATTTTGCTTGCTTTCTTTGGCTCATAGTTTGCAAGGTTTTATTAACAAAATAAATTGAAGCCCAGGATCGGGGGTGCAGTGCAAAAGAGTGAGATCACAGGTAATCTGGTTGGAGCTAGCTACAAATTTGACCATCTATGATAGGTTACCTTCAGATTGAAAGTAAATAGAGGAAATACCTACAGGCTACAAACTAAAAGACCAGTTTGAATTTTTAAAAAATTCAACTTAAGAGCTAAGTAATTAACGTAGAGTTGCCAGGCCAGGTGATATGTGGTAACTGCATGATGTAGGAGCTAATTGCTGCCCCTGTGGTTAACAGTGACCACATAAGTAGAAAGTGTTGGTTGCTTGAGGAGCTCTGGCTCAGAGTTAATGAGTTGGAGCCTGAGCTTCAAATACTGCAACACATCACAGAGGGGGACAGTTATCTAGATGCTGAGTTTCAGGAGGCAGTCGCACTGCTTAGATTAACTACCTTGAATTCGGTCAGTGGTCAGAGACTGGAAAAAGGTGCTGCTGAGAGAATATGAGCAACTAGGATCTAACTTAAAACACCGAATCAAAAAGGTAATAATCTCTGATGACTATCTGATCCTTGAACAAATAGCACAGGGTCAACAAAATTAGCGAGGTAAATACACGGCTCAAAGATTGATGTGGGAGAGATGGGTTTGAATTCATGGGACAGTGGCACCAGTACTGGGGAAGGACGGAGCTGTTCCATTGGGACAGGCTCTGCCTGAATCATCCTGGGACCAGAGGCCTGACGAATCACAGAATTAAGCCTGCAGATAAGGCTTTAAACTAACTAGTTGGGGAAGGGGGAGGGAGAGGGGGGCAAGAGGAGGTACACTCAGTTGAATGCAAAGTTATAGAAAAAGTTAAAAGTAGGAGAGGTCAGCAGTGGGTATTAAATTTTCCAGAACTAGAAATCAGGCAGAGAGAAAGAGTCAGGAATCTAACTTCAGGCACAACAGGTAAGTGGACGACCACGAGAAGGAGGACAGTTGACACAGGGCTAAGGTTGTTGTACTTAAGTGCACGCGGTATACAATGCAAGATAAATAAGCTTGTAGCGCAGATTGAAATTGGCAGGTGCAATGTCGTGTGTATTACAGAGGTGGAAATGGATCAGGGCTGGGAACTAAATATCGAAGGATACACATCTAACCAAAGGACAGGCAGATGGGAAGAGGATGCAGGGTTGCCTTTTTATTAAGAAATAAAATTAAACCAATTGAGAGATGTGATATAGAGTCAGAAGGTGTAGAATGTCTGTGCGTAGACTTGAGGAACTGCAAAGGAGAAAAGACCCTGATGAGACTTCTGTACAAGCTTCTACCAGGAGTCAAGATGTGGGGCAGAAAATAAATCAGGAGATAGTAAAGCTAGGTAACGGAGATACTATTACAATAATCATGGGGGACTCTAATATGCAGGTGGACAGGGAATATCAGGTTGGTAGTGAATCTCAAGAAAAGGAATTCATGGAATGTCTAACAGACCTTTTTTTGGAGCAACTTGTGGTAGAGCCCATGAGGGAACAGGCAATTCTGGATTTGGTGATGAGTAATGAAGCAGACTTGAATAAGAAGCTTAAGAGGAAGGAACCCCAGGGGCAGTGACTATAATATGATAGAATTCACTGTGCAGTTTGAGAGGGAGAAGCTGAAATCAGATGTAATGATATTACAATTGAGTAAAAGTAACTGCAAAGACATGAGGGAAGCTCGCCAGAGTTGATTGGAAGGGAAGCATAGCAAGGAAGATGGCAGGGCAGCCATGGCAGGGGTTTCTGGAGTAATTCAGGAGACACAGGAGAAATTCATCCCAAGGAAGAAGAAACATATTATGGGGAGGATGAAGCAACCTTGACTGACAAGGGAAGCCAGGGAAAGCACAAGAGCAAAAAAAAAGCAGATAATGTAGTGAAGATTAATGGGAAGCCAGAAGATTAGGAAGCTTTAAAAAACTAGAAGAGAACAAGTCAAGAAAAACAATAAGTGGGGGGAAAGATGAGATTATGCTAGCTGGTAATATAAAAGAAGATAGCAAGAGTGTTTTTAGACGTCTGAACAGTAAGAGAGAGCCAAGAGTGGACATTGGACCATGAGAAATGAGGCTGGAGAAGTAGTAATGGGGAACAAAGAAATAGCAGAGGAACTGAATAGGTATTTTGCATCAGTTTTCAAGGTGGAAGACACCAGCAGCATAACCAGACCCTCAGGATAGTCAGGGGGCAGAGGTGAGTGTAGTGTCCATTAGTAAATTGAAGGTGCTGGGGAAGCTGAAAGGTCTGAAGGTGAATAAATCACCCAGGCCAGATAGATTATGTGCCAGAGTTCTGAAGAAGATAGCTCAGGAGATTGTAGAGGTATTGGTGGTGATCTTTCACAAATCATTGAAGTCAGGGCGGGTCCTAAAAGACTGGAAAATGGCTAATGTAACAGTACTATTTATGGAGAAAGGGAGTGAAGCAGAAGACATGAAACTACAGGCTAGATAGCCTGACCTCAGTGATTGCAAAGATTTTAGAGGCCATTATTAAGGATGAGATTGTGGACTACTTGGAAGTGCATGGTAAAATAGGGCTGAGTCAACATGGCTTCATCAATGGGAGATCATGCCTAACAAATCTGTTAGAACTTTTTGATGAGGTAACAAGTAAATTAGACAAAGGAGAGCCAGTGGACATAGTCTATTTGGATTTCCAGATGACCTGTGACAAAGCGCCACACAGGAGGCTGCTAAGTAAGACCAGAGCCGATGATATTATGAGCAACATACTGGCATGGATCCAAGATCGGGTGATTGGTAGAATGCAGAGAAAAATCTCTAAGGGGGTCTATTTCAGGATGGCAGCCAGTGAGTAGTAGAATTCCGCAGTGTTCCATATTGGAACCACAACTATTTACGTTCTATATCAACAATCTGGATGAAGAAACTGTTGCTAATTTTGTAAGTGATTCAAAGATAGGTGGAGGGATAGGTAATGTTGAGAAAATGGGAAGGCTGCAGAAAGACTTGGACAAGCTAGAAAGGTGGCCAAAAGAGTGGCTGATGGAATCCAGTGTGGGACAGTCTGAGGTTATGCACTTTGGTAGGAAGAGTAGAGGTGTAGACTATTTTCTAAATGGGGAAGTGCTTCTGATATCTGAAGTACAAAGGACGTGGGAGTCCTAGTTCAGGACTTTTCTTCAGGTTAACATGAAGACACTTAGAAGGCAAATGTAATGTTAGCATTCATTTCAAGATGGCTAGAATAAAGAGATATACTGCTCAGGCTGTATAAGGTTCTGGTCAGACCATATTTGGAATATTGTGAGCAATTTTGGGCCCAGTATCTAAGGAAGAATGTGCTGGCTTTCGAGCGAGTCCAGAGGAGGTTCACAAGAATGATTCTGGGGGATGAAGGGATTGCCATATGAGGTGTGGTTGAGGACTCTGGTTTTGTACTTGATGGAATTTAGAAGGATAAGGTGGGTATCTGATTGAAACTTACTGAGAGACCTAGAGACAGTGGATGTGGAGAAGATGTTTTCATTAGTAAGAGAGACTAGAACCCAAAGCACAGCATCAGATGAAGGGATGACCCTTTAGGCCTGAGGTGAGGAAGAATTTCTTCAGCTAGTGGGTGGTGAATTTGCAGAACTTATTGCTGCAGAAGGCTGTGGAGGCCATGTTGTTGAGTTTATTGAAGACAGAGATAAATAGGTTCTTGATTGGTAAGAGATTCAAGACATATGGAGAGAAGGTAGGATATGGGGTTGAGAAACACATCAGTCACAATTGAATGGTGGAGCAAACTTGATTGGCAGAATGGCGTAATTCTGCTGCTACGTTTTATCATCTATGGTTTTATGGTTAGATTCAGATGAAGTTATTACACTTTCCCATACAAATAGCATGATAGATTGGAAAATTCACTTTTGATGGGTGTAATGTTAATCATAAAGTCAGGTCTAATAAAAGAGGAATATGATAATGCATTAAAACAGCATGATACCTGTGAGGCAATTTTAACGGTTGAAGCTATTGTAAAATGACAATTCCATGACAATCACTGGAAGGAAAATTCAAATGGGATCAAGTCCAATGTTAGATAACAAGCGTGGGGCTGGATGAACACAGCAGGTCAAGCAGCATCATAGGAGCAGGAAAACTTTCGGGCCTAGACCCGTCATCAGAAATTTTTCTCTCAAGTCCAATGTTACCTGTTTTACGCTATTCCTTCAAGCTAACATTACATCTACAATGTCATTTTTCTGAAGTAATCTATTACACCATCTATAATTAACAATGTCAGCCATCTGTCATGATAAATTGAGGTTTGAATCATATGACAGAGAATGTCTGTGAATGTGTTGGGCAAACTTTACATTTAACTTCTCTTCAGATTTTGTTAAATGCTATGTGCCTTTCCGCACAGAGCACGTTTATCCTGGCAGCAGTGAGGAAGATTAAGCTCATGTCCCAGTAAAAACCATTTTCAGATGCTTTGTCAATGACCCTTCCTCCATCATAAGGTCAGAAGTGGGACGTATTGATTGCAGTTATCAATTCTGCCATATCTCCTCAGGATATTAAAGCAATCCATGTTCTTGTGAAGCAAGATCTGGACAACATTCAGGTTGGTAAGTGCCAAGTAACATTCATGCTACACAGGTGGCAGACATTCTCCATTACAAGAAAACTTAACCTATATCCTCTTGACATTCAATGGTGCTATTATCTGAATCTCCCATTATCCGCAACCTGGAGGTTACCATTGACCAGAAACTAAACTGGACAAGACAGACACATAATGTGGCAACAAGAGCAGGCCCAAAGCTAGGAATTCTACAGTAAGCACCGCTCCTCTTGACTTCCTAAAGTAAGTCACCAAGTAACAAGCACAAGTCAGAGGTGCAATGAATGCTCCTAACTTATCCACAGCTTCAATAATACTCAAGAAGCTTGACACCATCCAGGACAAAACAACTAGCACGATTGAGGTCTCTTCGCCGCCTCAACCATCGATGCACAGTGACAAAAGTATGTGAACCATTTACAAGGTGCACTGCAGTGACATATTAAAAATCCTTTGAAAGTTCCCTTCAAAGCCACAAAATATTCCAGCAGACCAGTGGAAACGTACCACCTGCAAATTCTCCTTTTCGTCCTGATTTGCAAACATATTGTCTTTCCTTTACTGTTCCTTGGTCAAAATCCTGGAACTCGGACCCTAAAAGCACTGTGAATGTATCTACACCAAAAGGAAAACAACCATTCAAAAAGGCAGCTCACCGACATCTACTCAATCACAATTAGGAATGGGCACAAATGTTTGCCTTGCCAATGATGCCCACATCCCAAAAGTGAACAAAAAAGTGTTTTAATCATGAAAAATGAGTGCAAATAATTAAATATTTAATTAATATTCATTTCCAATTATATATCTAAACACATAATCTCACTTTACCTCATCTACCTATTGTCGTTCATATATGATTGGTTATCGTTGCGTGACTTGAGGAAAAATATAATTGTAATGAAGAGCGTAACCACAAGCATTGAAGCAAGAAACATGTTTTTCTCTACCAGCGAATCTGGGATTGATTGGAACAAAATGTGCAACAAATGTTTTCATAAACTTACTTTGAAGCAATTTATTTCCAACTCTGTCTGAAAAATCAAATCATTATAGAAAAGCTGTCATACATGGAGCACTGCCAGAGAGCGGTGGCTGAGATGCCACTGGTGTTTTGTGTTTGAGTCCTAGAACTAACTGTGCTTAGATCTGCAAACCATATGTTGTGCGATTTGCATCATCTGAGCTGACTTGCTCTGTGGAAACTCCCACTTTGAAGCTTAGGAAGGAAGAAAGTGCTAGGCCTGACTCTATTATTTTTCAATTCAGAAAGTGCTGAACATCTTGGAGGAGAGGGAGTGGGGGTTTGGGGTGGGGGATGCATTGTGTGGAACATACAACAAAACAAAATTTAGGAAATGCAGAAGATATTTGCCAATAAATCTTCTCCTCGGACAACAAATACATAGATTATAAATAAACTACGTCTCATTATAGAATTTTCATCTGTACTTGATTAATTCTTAATTAGAGAATTCAGCCCAAGCCAAACAAACAACTAAACATAAATATATTTAATTTTGGAAGATATTTAACTAGGACTTGGAACATAGTCAACACAGTGAGAAAGTGTTCTATAAGTCTTCAGCAAGACAAATTATGAGTAGGATTATTTTGTGCGTTGTTAGATATTCTGACAGAAAGCTCCTTATTCACTTGCATATATTGAATTACACAATACAGAGAGGAAAATTGGAGATAAGGATTGCACAGCCGAAAGGGAGTATACCTATTCTTGAAATGTGGGTGATGCTAGTAAGGCTGAATTTACTCATTATCCCTTTTTGGCCTGAGTAGATGGTGATGCAGTTTTTGTGGTGATAATGTGCTCATGACTGCATTAAGTGGATTATTCCACAGCATTGATCCAGCTATGATGAAGGAATGGCAGTATTGGCCTAAGATGATGGGTAGACACAATCTTAGATGTTATGGTATTTCCATGGTACTGACTACCTTGGTGATTGGATGATGTCAGTCATGGATTTTGGATGTGCCATTGCAACAAGCATGCCAAATGTTTGCTGTACACCTTGAGGATGGATGCAATGTAGCTATAGTGAGCTGCTTATATCTATATCATGGTTGGAATTGTAGTCAGATATTGAGTTTAATAATAGGATGCCAATTCTGCCTCATCCAAGATGACATTGAACTGCTCAAATATTGTTGTGGCTGCACGGATCCATATGTGTTTTGTCTATTCTAAATAGTTCTGGCAGGAACTTTTTTAGATAATGCATGATAATGAATTGTGAACTGATGAAGAAAATTGCATTGTTACACAACAGCCAGCTCTCCCTGATTGGTAACAGGGTAGTAGGAACTGCAGATGCTGGAGAATCTGAGATAACAAGGTGCAGAGCTGGATGAACACAGCAGGCCAAGCAGCATCAGAGGAGCAGGAAAGCAGATGTTTCGAGCCGAGACCCTTCTTCAGAAATTTTGGATATTGACTGTCGGATATTTGACAAGTGCCAATGGCTGGCTCCCTTGAACGTCAAGAGGAGATGTGCATAATTCGAGTTAGACATGTACTAATAGACATGGTTATAACAGGTATAAATTCAAAGCCAGGTTAGGAGTTAAAAAATAAACTCTGAATGTGGATACAAAATTGAGTGAACAGGTAAAACACAAATGCTAATTAGTATAGATTTTGTTGCGTTGAGGATTTATCGCATGGGTTGCTTCAGGTCTTGATATTGTTGTTATTGTGTCTAACTTGTATAAGTGACCTGGCTTCACAATCTTAATGCAAAGTGTTCAAATTTGAATACTTCAACTAGGAAATGCAGAAAGAATGGAGGAAGCAGATCAAAAAGGGCAGAGCTGCTGGGGCAGAGTTTCGGCAGAGAACTATCTCAAACATCTCCCTTGAGTCTGAGGTTTGAATTATAAAGAAAGGCTGAAGAAATTAAAGTTTTTCAGCATGTAAATGAAATGTTTTGTATCAGGGTATCGAGGAAAGGGGAATAGACCAAAAGGATAAATTTTAAGTTCGGTGGCAGGTCAAGGTGTTTCACATAAGGCGTAATCAAATCCTGCAACATGTTTGAGGAACGGTGGAGGTGAAATCCTGGCATCTTATCAAAATAATTAGCTACAGTTTCAGGGAGATTTTAAGATCTTGCTAGGTGGATGAACCAAGAGTGGGCCTTCCTGACCTGTAACTATTATGATCTTGCAAAATAGAGACATCAATCAGAATGTACATAAACTAGAGATTGAATATAAATGTACAAATAAAGATGCTACTTGATTCTATTGCTTACTCTTGATTGTCTCTTCATATACTACAGAATGTGCCCGAATTTTGGATGCAAGCAAGCCCTTCAAACAGAGCTTGCATAACTAATGTTTTATATTGTATGTGTGAGTCAGCAAATCAGTAAAGGAGGAAAAGTAACAGGAACAAGATGGAACTGGCATTGCGTTTTGAGACCTCCACCTTCTTCTGGCCCATATTCTTTCAGTTCTCAGGATCCAGCATGTTGAAAATTTCAATTGACTCAATGGCGTACACTTATAAGCCCCTCTCCCATGTGTTTTCTCCTTTCATTTTGGTCACTGTCTTGCCCTGTGAACAGAGCAGCGGTGCGGAGATGCTGACTGTTTGAACAGCACATAGTGTGAGACTCTCCAGTGTTACATGCTTCAACACAATTTGTGTGATGAAATTAACATTCATCGTGCAGCTAGGTTGTTTTGTGGACTCACTTTTTCAAATGGTAATGTGACAACTGCTCCAGTTTGAAGTGGCAGTAATACATCGCTTCGTGTCTTAGTATAAGATGGCACGTAAACTTGAAAAAAGTTGTTTTCAATGGCATTATTTGCACCTTGGGGTTTAACTCTTTATTCTATGCACAATTTGCCCACATACCTTGTACAATGAAATAAATCTTGGCAAATATCTTAAGGCTTTTCATCTTTGTAATTTATCTGCCCCAATATTCTTTGCCTCGTTGGTGCAATGTTTAACATGGCTACTGTCGCTTGCCAAGCAGATTGTATTCTTTTCTTGTGAGGCAGTTGCCTTGGGCTTTCCCAGCAGTGGGAGTTGGGCTCCTTGAAGAAGTATTTGACAATAACGGTGAGCCTTTGTCATTTAGCCAGTTTCAGTTTTCAGACTCAAACGAATGAACCAATCCCTGGAAATGTTGTTGCTGCCATTATTTTCTCCTCACAGTGAGCTACGTTAGCAAAACCAAACTGTGCTGACAACTTGCTGTCTGTTCATAAATAAAGCTGATCCCAGGAAATCCTATGAGGTTGGCTTTACAAATGTTAACAAAATTGTGCCCCAGTCATGCCCCTCAGTTGTGTTTGTGTGTATATAGAGTCATGCAGCATGGAAACAGGCGCCTTAATTCAACCTGTCCATGCTGACAAAGTTTCCTCAACTAAACTAGTCCCACTTACCTGCATTTTGCCCATATATCCGTCTAAACCTTTCCTATTTATGTACTTGTCCAAATGTCTTTTAAATGTTGTAACTGTATCTGCATCTACCACTTCCTCTGGCAGTTCATTCCACATACGAACCACCCTCTGTTGCCCCTCAGGTTCCTCATAAATCTTTCTACTCTCATTTTAAAAATATGCTCCCTAGTCTTGAAATCCCCTACCCTTTGCTATTCACCTTATCTATGCCCTTCCTGATTTTTATAAATGTCTATAAGGTCACCCCTCAAGCTCCTATGCGCCAGTTAAAAAAGTCCCAGCCTGTCCAGCGTCTCCTAATAACTCAAACCTCCAGCCCTAGCAACATCCTGGTAAATCTTTTCTGAACCTGCTCCAATTTAATAATATCCTTCCTATAGCATGGCAACCAGAACTTACACATACTCCGAAAGAGGCCTTAACAACGTCCTGTAGAACCTCAACATGACATCACAACTCCTATACTCAATGGTCTGAGCATACTGCCATTGGATAAAGTAAGAGCAACACCCTTGGTAACGTGACCAGTCATTAAGACACTTTTTCACCTAATGTTATGCGAAGGACCAAGTAAATGACTTTCATCAGTATTCCAAATCAATATCTTTTAATTCTGCAAACCGACTGGAGAGAAAGCATCATGTTGCTTTACAACATCAGTGTCTATGTTGATCCTGTATCCACAAAGATAATTATCAATTTGCCTACATTACCTTTCTGCCAGTGTCCAAAAGCCAGTTAGCTTAGCAGCAACTTTGTAGGTTATGTGGAACAATCCCTCTTCCGTACCTACACTGGCCCTAAACCCCACCTCTTCCTCCGTTACGTTGATGACTGCATCGGCGCCGCCTCGTGCTCCCACGAGGAGCTCGAACAGTTCATCCAATTCACCAACACCTTCCACCCCAACCTGAAGTTCACCTGGACCATCTCCAACACTTCTCTCTCCTTCCTGGACCTCTCTGTCTCCATCTCGGG
>JAHRHZ010000218.1:8247373-8280054 GCA_024137785.1 Ginglymostoma cirratum
AAAAAATCTTTTTTCTGATGAAGGGTCTAGGCCCGAAACGTCAAGTTTTCCTGCTCCTATGATGCTGCTTGACCTGCTGTGTTCATCCAGCCCCATGCTTGTTATCTCAGATTCTCCAGCATCTGCAGTACCTTTTATCCCTGACCCAAATAAAACAGTTGTTTGACAGTACAGAACTTAGTATTGCTGGAAGAAGTATGTGAAAAATTATGTTGACAACCAATTTAGGATTATCTGTTAGACTTGAATTGTGCCACATTTGTATGTACTGTAAACTATCAATTAATACATGGAAAAGAACATGTGCACATGGTTTGAGCAATAGAGAGAGGCTGAGTCAGCTGGGGCTACTTTTCTTGGCGTGTCAGATCATGAGGGGCACGGATAGGGAAAATAGACAAAGTCTTTTCCCCAGCGTGGGGGATCCAAAACTAGAGGGTATAGGTTTAAGGTGAGAGGGGGAAGATTTAAAAGGGGCATAAGGGGCAACTTTTTCACACGGAGGGTGGTTTGTGAATGGAATGAGCTGCCAGAGGAAGTGGTGGAGGCTGGTACTATTACATTTCAAAGGTATCTGATGGGTGCATGAATAGGAAAGGTTTAGAGGGATATGAGCCAAATGCTGATAAATGGGACTAGATTTATTTAGGACATCTGGTCAGCATGGATGAGTTGGATCGACGTGTCTGTTTCCGAGCTATACATCTCTATGACTCTTATGGCTCTATGACATGCACTATCTGTTTCAACTCAACAAAATAAGTGACAGCTGTTTTCTGGTTTGTTACTCAAGGTAATGCCCTGACCAATCAGTCAACCTGCCTGGTTTAAAATGTAAATGCAGTCTGGCAGTAAACTGTCAATCAGCATTCTTGGTTGTATTCTCTGTGGCAGAACATTTACCAATCAGAATACATTTGTCAACCAATCAGCAGACTCCTCTCATGTGGTATAAATGTTTTTTTTCACCTTTTGAATTGGCAGTCTAGCAAAGTGTCCTGGCAAGTGCAAGATGAAAAGCTTGAATATTCAATTGTAACAGCTTTTGCAACTTACAAATGCTCATCCAAGATCCTAACAGTACAATGCCCCACACAGAGTTTAAAATAAAAGCAATATAGAGTGCAAAACCAAGGGGCTTAATGAGAACAATGCTGTGACCATTCCTTGGATTACTACAGCTGCATCTATAAATTGTGCTTCTCCTATAAACTTAAACTATACGGTAGTCCCTTCATAGATTCTATTTACCATACGTTGTCTTGGGCATTGGGTATCTGTGCTGCACTGAGGCTAAACCGCTCTGAGGCTGCTGCATCTCTATCTCATACTTTACCAGGAGTAACCATTCCTCATTCTTAGTAAGTCCTATAATTTCTTTATTTGCACTATGATATATATTATACTGCAGACAGCCCTCTGGTACAACTTTTATTTTCTCTTTGGGGCTCGATGACATGTTACTCTGCTGATGTAAATCATTGATATATTCATTTCCCATTATACTACATAAGGTATTAATCTATTCAGGCCCCATTGCAAATAAAAATAATTTTCCTGAATCACCAGGACTTGCTCAGGTGGTTTCCCATTTCACAACCTGGAAAAAAAAACAGTTCCACCTTCATGAAGAAATTATTCGACTACTTCAAAAACAATTCTATAGTTGGAACTTGTTCACACCTGGTGGTTCCAGGATGTGCACAAATTAATTTGTAGCCCATGGCTACATGCCTTTTGTAAGGTTTCACAAGTTGCATCTGTAGATTTCATACATTCTCTCATAACGAGGGTCTCAGGCATTTTTAAAATGGGATAAAACTTGATTGAACCAAAGGGAGGATGCTAGTGCCGGCTAAAATATGTGACAGACTGTTGTCATTAGTCAGAACGCCTACAAATACCACTCCCCAGCACAGAATCATGCACATACAATGTGCGATTTCCTAAGCATAACAGGGAAGCTTCACAGCAGGGTATGTTGCTTGCTTGGATGCATCCCTGTTGCCAGTATGGTCCTGTAGTCTTTGATATAAAAGACCTGTAGGCTCTGTGTCAATTCACCCATTGGAAGTAACACAAACTGCAGAGTTGACAGCTTCTATCTCCAGAGGCTAGAAACTACCAAAGTTTAACATCTGGAACTAGCATGCCAGAGTTTCACACAGAAGACTCTCACACATACACACTTTTCAATCTTATTTAAATTATATTCTTTTGGTATTGAAACTGTACTTGAGCACATTAAAACCTAATTCGCAAATTCTAATATGTTAGAATTTTATATTTTATAATTTCACAAACGTAAAGTGAAACTACCATGTCTGGATTTTTTTCACATGTAAAGTAAATGGATAACCATCAGTGATGGCATTCAGGAATGTCTATATCAATTCGTCCCTTCTATTTTAATAGAGGTATCAAACTGCATTTTTAAAAATAATATCCCTTTTAAAATAGCAGAGGAAGATTCTTTTATGCATGGCCAATAACTACTCACCCAATAAAATTGCTGGAACTCTTTTACCTTCTGTATTTATGTCATTAAATTGAGAAAAATGCTTTGCAAGTTGAAACCATATGTTAATTTTCTCATTACTTCTTGTCAGTTTTGTAGAATTATGAGAATGTTGTAAATTACATGAACGTCCAAAATTTTTTTTTATTTGGCAGGTGTGCCATGCCCAGAAATGTAGTTACTGTCACTTTTGTGACGTGCTTTTGGGCTGTATTTTCCCCATTAAATTGGGCGACAACTCTAGATGTGGGCTGAGGAAGACAGAGTGCTGAGAAGGTGTCTGAAAGTGAAGGATTCAACTTAACAATTTTACCATTGAAAACAACAGTTTAAAATATGACGTTTGTGCTTATCGATTGTCTTTGGGGCATTTTGTGCAAATAATTTAATCTTGCTTTTGGCATTGCCCAATAATTAGACTTGTGCAGTAGTAAATAATGCCGAACTGCTAATGATCACAGCTAAGAAACATAAATATGGCTGAATTTGCTAAAAGATAGCTTCTCCCATGATAAAAATCAGAAAATGATACTTTGTCAGATTGTTTTTAATATCATCATATGCCTTAACAGTAGCTCATGTTCTTCCTCTGCAGCATTGCATTACAATCATATAGTTCCTTTCTCTACTGCTTTAAAAGAGTACTTTATTCTGCAAAGTTTATACTCTACACAGTACTAACTCAATTACCCTTTCAAAATTCATCCTCAGAATACAGATGCTACTGACAAACCTAGATGAGATACAAAAACAAAAATTGCCGGATAATCTCAGCAGGTCTGGCAGCTTCTGTGGAGATAAATCAGTGATAACATTTCAGGGTGAGTGATCCTTCATCAGAACAGAAAAAAAGTCCTAGCCTATCCAGCCTCTCCTTAATAGTCAAACCTTTGGGTCTCTGTAACAACCTGGTAAATATTCTTTGTACCCTTTGTAGTTTAATGGCATCCTTCCTATAACAGGGCGATGAGAATTGTGTGCAATACTCCAAATGTGACCTTACCAATGTTTTGAACAGTGGTAACATGAAGTCCCAACTTCTCTACTTAATGCTCTGACTGATGAAAGAAAGCATGCCAAATGCCATTTTCATCAGCCTGTCTACCTGCAACAAGAGTTTCAAGGAACAATATGCCTGCGCCCCTCGGCCTCTCTGTTTGAAGACATTCCCCAAGGCCCTACAATTAACTGTGTAAGTCCTGCCCGGGTTTGCCTTACCAAAATACAACACCTCGCGTTTATCTGAATTAAACTCCATCTGCCATTTCTCGGCTCACTGGCCCAGTTGATCAAGATCCCATTCTACTCTTAGATAACCTCCTTCACTGTCCACTGTACCACCAGTTTTAGTGCCATCTGCAAACTTAGTAACCATGCTTCCTATAATTTCATTCAAAACATTTATATAAATGACAAACAACAGTGGACCCAGCACCGATCCTTGTGACACATTGCTGGTCACAGGACTCCAATTTGAACAATAACCCTTTACCACCATCCTCAGTCCCCTTCCATCTAGTCAATTTTGTATCCAACTGGCTAGCTGTCCCTGGATCCCATACAATCTAACCTTACTAACTAGTCTGCCATGCAGAACCTTGTTGAAGGCTTTGCTAAAGTCCATGTAGATAACGTCTCCTGTTCTGCTTTCATCTATCTTCTTGGTGACATCTTCAAAAATCTCAAACAAATTTGTGAGACAAGATATCCCATGCACAAAGTCATGCTGACTATCTGTAATCTGACTTTCCAAACGCATATAGATCCTGTCTCTCAGAATCCTCTTCAACAATTTACCCATGACTAATGTTAAGCTCGCTGATACATCATTCCCTGGCTTTTCCTTACAGCCTTTCTTAAATAATAGCATAACATTAGCCACCTTTCAGCCTTCCAGCACCTCACCTGTGGCTGTCAATGGTGAGTTGATTTTGAAACTAAATAAATGCATGATTATGTTGAGTGTAATTTTCATTGAGATATTTTAATCCTTCTCATTTGAATTGGTGACCTTAAAATTTGACTTAATTGTAGAAATATTGTTTTGTAGTTATCAATGTCTGATTTATGTCTGAATAAAAACTGAAAGAACTGCGGAGGCTGTAAATCAGGAACAAAAACAGAAGTTGCTGTAAAAGCTCAGCAGGTCTGACAGCATCTGTGAAGAAAAACATCAGAGTTAACGTTTCAGGTCCGGTGACCCGTCCTCAGAACTGATGGTGGCTGGGAAAACGTCGGTTTATATGCAGAAAATAAGAAGGGTGGGTGGGGCAGGGAGTAAACAACAGGATAGAGCCGAGAGAGAGAGAAGAACAGTTGGACAGACGAAGGAGTTGATAACAATCTGGCTGGGAGGGTGAATAGTTGTTAATGGGGACTGTTAGTGACTAATAACAGGTAGTGTGTTATGGCAGGCTATGTGGTAACAAGGTCTGGCGTGTGGGGTAGGGGGCTGGGACATGGGAGAGTTTAGGCACTATAATTATTGAACTCGATATTGAGTCCGGAGGGCTGCAGGGTCCCCATGCAGAAAATGAGATGTTGTTCTTCCAGCTTGTGTTGAACTTCCCCATTAACAACTATTCACCCTCCCACCCAGATCTTTACAACTTCTTTGTCTGTCCAACTGTTCTTCTCTCTCTTTAGACTCTATCCTATCATTCTCTCCCTACTCCACCCACCTTCCCTATTTTCTGCATATAAACTAACGTTTTCCCAGCCACCATCAGTTCTGAGGAAGGGTCACTGGACCTGAAACGTTAACTCTGATGTTTTTCTTCACAGATGCTGCCAGACCTGCTGAGCTTCTCCAGAAACTTCTTTGTTTCCGACTTATGTCCGTTATTTAGAACATCAATAAACTTTGCTGTTTTCCATTAAGAATATTGTAACAATGGTTAAAATTGATGGAAACAACTTGCTTCACTGGACAAAGTCCAAAGAAAAACAGCAACAACATGCTCACTTAGAATTTACTGGAGGCAACAGGATCAGATTTAGACTCTGCAGTCCTTCCAGATTGAGTTCCGAGTGGTGGTAGACAATTGAACAACACACTCGAGGAGCATTCTCCACAAATATCCCCATCTTCAATGATGTGGAGTATTGCAAATCAGTGCAAAAGGTAAAGTATATCCAATCAACAAAAGACAAGTCCCATACAACCAATTACAGCTCCATTAGTTTACTCTCAATCTGCAAAGTGTTGGAAGATGTCGTTGATGAATCTATCAAGTAGGAATTGCTTAACAGTGCCCTACTCACTAGTGGTCAGTTTTGGTTTCAGCTGGGTAACCTCCTGATAGTTACCATTGAGCAGACCCTGAACTGGACGAGCCACGTAAGTACTTTGATGACAAAAGCAGATCAAAGGCAAGAAATTATGTAAGAAAATCACCTCCTCACTCCACAAAGTCTGTCCATCATCCTCAAGGGTCAAATCAGGAGTGTAATGGAATATTCCCTACTTGCCTGAATGGGTGCAGTACCAACGGCACTTAAGTTCAATGCCATCCAATATAAAGTATCCTGTATGGTTGTCACTGAATCCAACACCTTCAAAATTCATTCACTCCACCCACTGTTGTACAGTGGCAGCAGCATAAACCACTATAAGCTACATTACATCAACTCACCTATGCCTCTTCATCAGCACCTTCCAAACTTGTGACCTGTAAATCTGAGAGGGCTAAAGACAGCTGATACATAGGAACACATCATCTGCAAGTACATTTCCAAGCCACAGTCACTCAGATGTGTTACTTTAAAACTGCTTCTTCATTGCCACATCCTCCCCAACACCATGCGTACTCAATATCCATGGATTGCACCACTTCAAGAAAATGCTCACCACCACCTTCTCAAAGGTCAATGTGGTGGACAATAAATGCTGGTCTGACTCGTGATGCTCACACCCAGTTAATGTATCATAACATTTACCAAGTGACAGCAGATGATATCATGCTCCTTAAAGCAAGGGATAATGGAATTGAGTTTACCATCAAAGCATAGGACATCCATTTAATAATAGTTAATTCTGACTGCCTGCATGGTATAAATGTCATTCCAAATGTCTTTGCAAAAGATTTGTATCATAAGTTTCTGAAGGAGGGATGGCACGGTGGCACAATGGTTAGCACTGCTGACTAACAGCACCAGCTACCCGGGATTGATTCCATGCCTTGGGCGACTGTCAGTGTGGAGTTTGCATATTCACCCCGTGTCTGCATGGGTTTCCACCGTGTGCTCCGGTTTCCTCCAGGTGCCCCAGTTTCCTCCTACATTCCAAAGACGTGCAGGTTAGCTGGATTGGCTATGCTAAATTGCCCATAGTGCATTGGGTGGGAAATGCAGGGATAGGGTAGGGATAGATCTGGATTGGATGCTCTTCAGAGGGCTGGTGTGGACTTGATGGGCTGAATGGCCTGCTTCTACACTGTAGGGATTTTATGATCTGTGATGATTCTATTTCTTCATCTATGTCTGGAACACAAAATCCCTTCCAGGCCCAATTGTTTTTTTTCCCAATACTAGATAGTATTAGCCTAATTTGTTGTAAATCTAACGCTCATGGCTATTAATCTGAGCAATAATGTCTTCTAGGTGACCTGGCCAATGTTTTTACCTCCAACAACAACATATAAACAGCAAAGTGATAATTACCAAATAATGGCAGTCTGTTTCGCACAAATTGGTTGCCGCATTTCCTCCAGTATAACAGTGAATACACTTAAAAATAAATGTTCCCCTGGCTGTGTTTTGAGATGGCTGGTGGTCAAAAGATGTGTTATATACAAGTCTTTCTTTGCAGCTTTTACAAATTTCCCTCGAAATTTTCCATTTTTTAAAATTGACTTCCACTCATTCTGAACAGTTTAAGTGAAATTGTCTGCACATGTACTCCTGAGCAGCTTCAGACTTTAAATAATGGTTCTCAAAATCATTCCTTCATTCACTCTGAACCACATTAAATTCTGTAAAATCATCTTTGTAGCTGTGTTGAGCTCCTATTTTTAACATTTACCTGCAGTTGTATATTCAGTACCCAAAGCGCAATGTTCTAAATATGCAATTGTTGAAAAACTTGACATTTTTCTCTCTGAGGGCACCACTTAGCATTTCTATAATGTATGCTGGCTGTTTGTTCTTCAATCTAATAACATGTGTTTCAACTACCAGCATTCAGGCATGTCCTGTATGTGGGAATTGATAGTATGAACTCTCATTACAATGACCTCTATCTTACATTATTTTGGCTAAGGGTTATAAAGTGGAGGTTGACATCCCCCATCCCACCCCTCGATAACTAAAACTGAAACATCTGGAAAGGCTCACCTCACCCTACAATCCATTAAAAGAAGTGTGAAAAGTAGTACAACCTGCCTCGCAGCCCTAATCTGTTATAAAAGAATAGTTAAATTAAACTATCCACTACACTCACTTTATAATCAACAAGTAACAATTTATTGATCTAACACTAACAGTGAACAAATTAACTGAACTATCAACAAACTGAACAATTCCCCTCTAACTACTACCTATTCCCAAATAAAACAAAATTCTAATGACGTGCTGTTACAATAAATACAAATCCCACTATATAAACCAAAACAATAAAAAAAAATTAGAACTTAGTCCCTTAAAATTACAGCCAGGGTACATCTTCTGGAATGTTGTGTGTCTTCTCTGCCGATCTTCCATCAGGAACTCCTTGTCCTTCAAATTCTTGTGTCAGGAATATTAGGTAAGAGTGCCACGGTACCTTTATTTAGATGATACCTTCTCTAAGAACTGACAGAGCTGATTTTTTCAGATGCCAGTTCACTCTTATCCAACTTTCCAAATTCTATCATCTTTCATACCCTTGATGACATATCAATTTCTTACAATAGGATCAGTCCTATGTTGTCAAAACCATCAGATTTAAATTTAACATTTTTTTCTATCTGAGGCCTGATTCAAATGGATTGGTTAAAAGTCAAACTCCTTGTCTTGATAACAAAACAAAACTGTTGCTTGTCCTGCTAACTGTATATCTTTTGAATAGAAATGTGACAATTCAGGTGCTCTGTGCATCTGCAAACCCACAAGCTGCCCACAGACATTTTTTTTAAATCTCCAAGCCTAGAAAAATCACATCATCTTTTAAAGGGACCACACACTGCTTTCCCTCCTGTCATTTCATAAACACCAATATTTTACAAACACCAAATCCTAACACCTTGCCTTTCAATCCACAAATACTCTACCCAACTTTGCAACACTAAGTGCGAGTTGCATTGTTTTTTGGATGAATGTTTGCCATGATGCCTAATGAGATTCCTTGTCATATCTTGCTAAATGCCCGTATAAATATCTACTACACCACATTTGATCCCTCTCATCCAGTTCTCTCCTGATCTTAACATGGACAGTTCTCAGAACATCTCACTGGATATCTGCTGTAAAACCAGTATCCATGGCACCCATACCATATTTAAAAGACCACTGTTTACCCAGATGAACATTTATATTTTGAAGCTGCCCTGCTCAGTCAAAGATTTCTGAAGAAAGGCCATTGAACCCTAAACATTTATTCTGCTTTCTCTCTATACATGCTGCCAAACCTGCTGAGATTTTCCAGCATTTTCTGTTTTTATTTCTGGTTTCTAGCTACTGCAGTTCTTTTGTTTCTTTGTAAATGTTTACCAGACTTGTTCCTGGGATGTCTTATCGAGTGAGATTCGTGAAACTGAGCCTGCATTCTCTAAAGTTCCAAAGAATGAGAGGTGATATCATTGAAACCTACAAAATGCTTAAAGGAATAAACAGGGTAGATGCAGGTAAGTTGTTTCCCCTGGTTGGGGAGTCTATAATCAGGAAGCACAATTTAAAAATAAAGGAGAATGGCACTTAGTTCTGAGATAAAGAGTTCTTTTTATAGTTGGAGGGCTTTGAAAGCTCAGTCTTTCAGCGTGTTTATGCAAAGATTGATATATTTTCAATTACTAATGATATGCAAGATTATGGGTGAGTCAACTACAATGAAGTATTTCCTCTGCTAGAATTGTATTGAATGACACGTAGATTCACTAGGCGGAAAGGCTTACACCTGTTACTATATTACCAGAATTTTCCATAGGAGGAGTACTGCATGGTGCCTACTGTTAGTTTGACTTTCTTCGGCAACTTTCAGCTCACAAAGTATTTGCCCAAAAACCTACTAATAACATGATATGGTGATGGTACAGCAAAGGAAACTAGGCATCTGAGACTCTACTGAGTAGGACAGGCCATATTCCAAAACGGCCTGTTTTAAGAAAATAATCATAGGAATGATTAAGAAAGGGAATTCGATTGTAAATGAGGTGCAGGAAAAGAAATGAAGTAGGACAAAAAAATTAAAATGACAGTGAAAACACGTGAAGCAGGAAAGCTGAGAATTAATTATTTTAAATTGAGTTTTTAAAAATTTGACCCATAAATTCAAAACCTCCTGAGTGAGACTGAAAACTTTCAAAGGTTGATTTTCTGTGATTGAGGGGTTATTTGGCAGCCACTAACTTTGAACTTAATGGGTAATTATACTTGAAATGACCAACATTTCTGTGACATATTTAATGGACAGATACCACAAGCTCTGGGGTGGAAGAATGTGCGGGATATGGGAAAGTTGCTGTTTTCACAAAGATGATGACAGGCCTGTGGCACTCAGACAGCAGATTCTTGAATATTCATGTTCTGAGAATTTATTTTTCACCTGAAATTTCCGTACGACTTATCCATGAATACCATCCAAAGATGTTAACCTCACAATTATTTTGACATCAAATTCTAGTCCATTTGATATGTTGCACATCACCAGACTTAAAGTTCTTTTCAAGGTAAGTGTCAAAAAGCTTTACACAGTAATCGAAATAAAATTTCACAAATTAATTATATGAGTTAAAATAGCCTTAGCAAACTGATAATCAAGGATTCCAGATTTCTTGTTGGATTTTTGATAATCTCATCCAGTATTTATTGTCACCATCTAGCATCTTGGACAGTGGACTATGCTGACCCTTATAAATAATCAAAGACACAACAGTAGCTGCTGATAGTAAGAACTGCCGATGCTGGAGTCAGAGATAACACAGTGCGGAGGTGAAGGAACACAGCAGGCCAGGCAGCACCAGAGGAGCAGAAAAGCTGACATTTCGGGTTGGGACCCTTCTTCAGACCCGAAACGTCAGCTTTCCTGCTCCTCTGATGCTGACTGGCCTGCTGTGTTCCTCCAGCTCCACACTGTCACAACAGTAGCCACTTATTTTAAAATTTTTCTTCATTTTATCATCCTTAATCTTATTTTACAACTGTTGAAGCTTACTTTGCTTTTGTCAGCAATTCAACTGACTGCAGCCGAAGAAGGCATTGAATCAACTGACGAAAATATATCACCAGACGTATATGTTAGATTCTTTAAGCTCACGTTATAGTGTCTTCATTGGTGATCTGTCCTAGAAACTAGAGCAATGGGTAACATTCAATGATGTGACTGTTTTATATAATATAAATGTCAACCTACTCCTAATAAACATCGGACACTGAACTTAGCAATGCTTCATATTTTATGCGATATAAAGTGCATTTATGGCTCTCTGGATTGACTCTGAGTTTTATTAGCTATTCTGAATGAGAATAATGCATACACCATTCTGCAGTAAATGAACGCACAGCTTACAACCATAAACCTAACAGGGTATTTTTTTTATTTTTGATTAAGTCAGCCTCCATTATAAAGCGAAAAGACAGCCTGGTTGAGTGCAGAGTGATCTTTCAAGGCAGCTTCAAAGATTCACTTCATAAAATGTAATTGGGTCAAATCAAATGATTTTGAGCATGGTGTATTCACTTGTTGCTGCAGATAAATTGTGCAATATAAAAGTCACACATGTAGGATTCCATTGCATGAATGATGAGACCTACAAACTGTGTGCTATTTGACACTGGAAGGCACACTGACAAAGTCAGCTGAGGTTTTGGACCTCCCAGAAATGGCAACGGAGATAGGGACACCCAGAACTCTGGGTACCAAGTGGTAGGTCCAAGCTTCTGCTGCCATTGAGGATAATAAGACCAGAGTGGAATGTAGATGGTGCAACAGTCCTACTCATTCAAACCAATTAAACTTCCTAAGATGCTCAATTAGAGCTTCAGGAAGACCGTGGGTGGAATATCACAAAGGGTACACTGGTTTGGAAACTCGATTTTGGAACAGCTGAGGAGATATTACATAATGAGAAATTAGTCAAAGGCATCCTGGGACATTACCCCAGTTTCATTAGGAACAGCACACTTGGAACTGTACTGGTGGCTGGGAGATTGGGTACTCAGCGCCTGAGCTTTTAATGTGGTCGGAATTTCCCTGGAATCATGGGGACAGAAGAATTGAAACAACGTTGCCAAAGAAAAGTTGGTGACCAGCCACCCAGTGACCAGTCTGGCTGGCAATGAGACATGATAGTCAGATTTTAGGCTGCGTGGCAATGAGTTGGCAACACCCTTTGCAAGAAAGGCAGAACTCAGACATCAAGCGAGTACAAGAGAGAAAGGGAGGGCAAAGGAGTCCGAGCTATCCACACAAGACTGACTGCTGAAGGCAGGCCCACCGGTGGATCAATCAACAGACTACAACATTCCCACCATGCTGCCAATCTCGACCCTTAAGTTAAGGACCACCTAAAGGTTTCATTTCACAGCTAGCAGGATTAATCCAGCTGTAGGTAGGTCTGTCAGTACGCAGCATGCATGAAGATGAAACACTTGGAGCCTCTTGACACCTCTGGGTGGTCCTTCATTAAAAAGCAATCAGTAATTGATCAAGGGGCTGGCTCTGGGGAAGGTGGACAGGCCATTGATAGACAATATCTTTTCTGCCTCTCCGTCTCCTCTCCCTGTAATCTTCATGGACTGATGCCTGTTACTTTCCTCTGCAAACTTGCCATCTGTAAATGTATTTTTGCGGATTGCAAATTGTATTTCAGGAATTCCATGTGTGACTAAATTTTAAACAAATCTTGTCTGTGAGGAACCCAGAAATGATATCGCAGTGCAATAATTGTGGGTTGTGATTCTGTCCAGGTGGTACCATTGTAAAAGTTTATTTTTCACTGTCCTAGTATGGCCTTTTGCTTATTTTCAGTAACTTCCTAAGTTAATCAAACAACATCACATTGGCCTTCATTGCTCCATTTCATTGGGCCTTGGTGGAGGCTGGTACAATTACAACATTTAAAAGGCATCTGGATGGGAATATGAATAGGAAGGGTTTAGAAGGATATGGGTCAAATGCTGGCAAATGGGACTAGATTTAGGATATCGGGTAGGCATGGATGAGTTGAACTGAAGGGTCTGCGTCCATGCTGTACAACTCTGTGACTCCAAGACTTCTTTTTCTATGTCTATTGAAATTTAACACCATTTCAATTGAATAGGTCTCACAACCTCCATTGAAGGTCAGAATCAAAATTCTCGGAAAAGTCAATCTGAGGAAGATAAATCACACAAAATTTTTTTGTTGAGGGATGAAATCAGAAATTGCTATAAAATCTCACCAGATTGGGCAGGATCCATGCAGAGAAAGCAGAAAGCAGATGCTGCTGGATCTGCTGAGGTTTTCCAGCAATTTCCGATTTTGCTTCTGATTTCCAACATTTTAAGTTTTTTTTTAATGAGGGTTTGGGATTGGAATGATTAGTTCATGTAGCAGCTCATGACATCGTTTTAATCATCCCATTGCACAGAGAGAACCAAAAAGACACTGGAAAACACTTATTTTCTTCACAGAGCACTTTGAGAGGAACATTCTGTGGTTGAAAACATTTCTTTTTCACTTTTCTCTTTAGTGCATTTTGCAACATTTACCATTTGAACTATAAAATATTCCACTTCAGCGTTACACAATGGAAGACAAACGTTTATTGAAAACTGGCTTGGGACAGGAATTCCAGAACATTGGGCCTTGACAGCTGAGGACACAACCAGCAATGAAGTGGTGAGCAGAGGTGAAGTCAAAGAGGCAGCCCCTGACATGAAAGCTGCATTAAACCGAATGTGGTATCCAGGAGCTCCAGCAAAACTGGAATCAATGGGTATCAAAAAAAAAGTTCTCCATTGATTTGAGTCATACCTGACACACAGGAAAATGGTTTCTTCATTCATTCACAGGATGAAGGTGTTGCTTTTAAGCAGCATTTATTGCCCATCCCTAATTGCCCAGAGGGCAGTTAAGAGGCAAGTTAAGAGTCAACCACATTGCTGTGGGTCTGGAGTCACATGTAGGTCAGACCAGGTATGGATGGCAGTTTCCTTCCCTAAAGGGCAAATTGAACCAGATGGCTTTTTTCCGACAACCGGCAACAAATTCATGGTTATTGTTAGATTCTTAATTCCAGATTATTTATTGAATTCAGATTTTTACCATCTGCCATGGTGGGATATGAACGCAGAACATTGTCTTGGTCTCGGATTAAAAGTCCCTTTGTTGGGGGTCAGTCTCTCAGCTCCAGGACATTTCTGCAGGAATACGTCAGGGTAGTGTCCTAGGCCTAATCATTTTCAGCTGCTTCATCAATGATCTTCCCTCCATCATAAAGTCAGAAGTAGGGATGTTCACTGATGATTGCACAAAGTTCAGAACCATCCACAAGCCTTCAGATATTGAAGCAGTCCATGTCAAAATGCAACAAGGTTTGGACAATATCTAGGCTTCAAGCTGACATGTGGCAAGTAACATTCGCGCCCGCAAATATCAGGTAATGACCATGTCCACTAAGAGATAATCTGAATGCCACTCCCTGCTATCCAATCGTGTTACCATCACTGAATACTCCACTATCAGCATCCTGGGGCTCACCATTGTCCAGAAACTCAACTGAACTCACCATTTAAACACAGTGGCTACAATAGAAGCATCACAAGCTAGGAATACTGCAGTGATTAATGTGCTTCCTGACTCTCCAAAGTCTGTCCACCATCTACTAGGCACAAGTCAAGAATGTGATGGAATATTTCCCACCTGCCTGGATGAATGCAGCCCCAACAACACTCAAGAAGCTTGACACCATCCAGGACAAAGCAGACACTTGATTGGCACTACATCCACAAGCATTCACTCCCTCAACCACTGATGATCAGTAGCAGCAGTGTGTACTAGCTAAAAATGTACCGCAGAAACTCACTAAAGATCCTCAGACAGAACCTTCCAAAACCACATCCACATAGAAAGGCAGAGGCATCAGAGATATGGGAACAGCACCCTGGCAATTTTCCCTTCGAGCCATTCACCATCCTGACTTGGAAATACATCACTATTCCTTTAGTGTTGCTGGGTCAAAATCCTGGAAATTCCTCCCTAATAGCATTGTGGGTCTACCTACAGCACATGGACTGCAGCAGTTCAAAAAGGCAGCTCAATATCACTTTCTCAAGGGCAACTTGGTTTGGGCAATTAATATTGGTTCAGCGAGCGATGACTATATACCATGACTGGGATGATGTGCAAAGCCTAAGAGTTGAAGAAATAGTGTATTTGGGTGTTCTTGGTAGGTTGTAAGGATGGAGGATGTTACTGAAATGAGGAGAGGCAAAGTGATTAAGCAATTTGAATGGGAATTTTAACACGTAAGCATTGATTCCCAATTTGTCAACACTGCTCACTGGGCATAGAAGTTATGAATGATGAGGTTTGTGGAGGTAAAGCAGCGACGTGATTATGAGAATGGAAATGGGAGGTTAGTCAAAAGAACATCAGAAGAGTTTACACGGACAGAACAAAAGCATGGATGAGGGGTTTCTCGATGGTTTACTCTTACACCCATCAATATCCCTAATCAGATAAATAGGGGTTCAATTACTCCAATTGACCCCTGTTTAAGATGCAATTTCCGTACACATCGATGTGTGGTAAATTGCTGGTGGAGCTGTCCTTTAGACACAATCCAGATTTTCACTTTGCCACTGCTATTAGATTGCCATAGTCACCATTCAGTGGAAAGGAATATTAAGAAAGTGCTCTGAGCTGTTAAACTGATGTTGGTTTAAATATCCTGTGACATTCAATGGAGAACAAGGAGTTCTCCAGTTTCTTGACTATTCTTCCTTCCAGGGCCAACCCTCCAGCCTGCTTGATTTGTACGGCACTAACAAATATTCAGTTGCCCCATCACTGATGCAGGGTGTATCATCTACAAGACGCACTGCAGAAATTCATCAAGGCTCCTTACACATAACCAACTGCCTTCACTGTTTGTCTATGTGCTGGCTTTTAGCATTTCATTTCATTCAATCACATCTTTGACATCATGAAAGTCACCATCAGCATCTCTGGAACATTTAGCATCATCCTTCCTGGGTCAGAAAGCTATCATACACACAACATGTAACCACAATTCATGAAAAGTGCAGAGCATATACTTTACAACTTCTGGCCACCAACATGGAAATTGTAATCAATTGATCAGTTGCAGTCTCTGACCGTCTATCTCATCTCCTCCCTCACCATGTGTATGTTGGTCATCATGCCTTTGCATTGGTTCTGCTTCTGAAAGTCATGCAGCGAGATAAAAGTAAATGCTTCTTAACAGGCTTTGCCAGCTTGTTGCAACACCTTTCAGTTTGCTCTGGATGGACTATCTCTGCTGGGTGAAGTAAGTTTTGAGGTAGCAGTGCAAACAAATGAAACTCGTTTGTTTGTATTCTAACTCAAACCATGTCTGGCAACAGTACAATTTTAAAATTATCATCTCTATTTTCAAATTCTAACACAGTCTCATCTCTCCCTATTTCTGCCAAAGGAAGTGGTGGAGGCTGGTACAATTACAACATTTAAAAGGCATCTGGATGGGTATATGAATAGGAAAGGTTTAGAGAGAAATGGGCCAAATGCTGGCAAATGGGACGAGATTAATTTGGGATAGTTGGTCGGCATGGACAAGATGAACCAAAGGGCCTGTTTCTGTGCTGTATAACTCAATGATTCCATTTGCCTTTATCAATCATTGCATAGATTATAAGAGCAAAGAAATTGTGTTGGAGCTGTACAAAACTTCGGTTAGGCCACAGTTGGAGTACTGTGTGAAGTTCTGGTCTCCGCTCTATGGGAAGGATGTGGTTGTATGGAGGGGGTGCAAAGGAGATTCACCAGGATGTTGCTGGAATTGAACAGTTTCCCTGTGAAAAGAGGTTGGATAAACTCTTTAGAGGAGAGAAGGCTGAGCAGTACCTATGGTCCAAGTGTTGGAAAATGAAACTGGTGTAGAGTTAGTGGTTTCTTTTGGTGCAGATTCAATGGACCAAATGACCTCTCCTGTATTGTATGATTCTTTGACTCTGCTCCACCGTTGGCAGCCATACCTTCAGGTGCCTAGGCTCTAAACTCTAAAATTGCATCCCTTAACACTCCAGCTCTCTACATTTCTCTTTAGGATATTTCTTAAATCTCACCTCTTTAGATCAAGCTTATCCATATGTTCGAATATTTACCTTATTTGTATCCAAGTGTCAAGTTTGGCTGGATAAGGGTGATGTAAAATATCTTGTATTGTTTTTCTATTGCGAAGTTGCTACATAAATGCAAGTGTTTTGTGTTGTTGGGCATGTGTATCACATTAAAAGACGTCTCTTAGATCAGTGGCTGTTAAACGTTTTGCATAGGGCAGATGCTCATTACAATTTTTCTCTTCTTTGGAAAGCCAGTGAGCAAATTTCAGAAAGATAAGGGTTGCCACAGCAGTAAATATGGACATCATCAAAAAAAATTCAAAAGCAACAATTTGATCATTTAAATGAGTGATTAGTGGAATAACTTTTTAAAAAGTGCTAAACACCAAAGCTTTATTAATAAAGTAATTTTTTGCCTTCATAGCTTTGAGACAGAAAAACCGTAAAACATTAATGCTCAACAACTTATCACATACCTGCTGCAGTACAACATCCCACATGGATTATTTTGTAGATTTTGAATTTTAGGCCTCTTATTGTCGCTCTCTATTGACTTTTTGACTCTCTTGAAGGGAAAAAAACACTTACCAACTGTTGCAGGTAAAAACAAATAGCAAATGCTACACTTCCTTTTCCCTTTGCAATGAATTCCCACTTGCACCAAATTCACAACTCCAGCATTCTGCTTAAATGTAATTTGGTAAAAGGTGATTTCTTTTAGTGAGGATGACCCAATGACCTGACTATTACTCCCCCACTCATTGTCATACCATGACTCTCAGTACCTCTGATTCTCATTGCCTTCTCCCCATAGTGCAATTCTAATTTCCCTCCCCACCTCTCCAAGCCAGAGTGTCCCTGAAAACCTCCTACCCCAGACCCAGCCCTCAGACTCACTGCCTTGGGATGTTCCTCCAATCACAGATTGGTTCTGTCCCACATTTACTGCTGATAGACTCACCAGTAAATCTGCAGCAGCACACAGGGGAGAGAAAGGGCCCCCGACTGCAGCAGCAACTCCTTGCAAAGTCTTCCGCTTATACATACCTGTACCTGACAATCTGCCTTCAAACAAAATGTAAATGAAACATTCCAAAAAATAATAAACTTTCATTTTAAACCAATTTTGTTTCTGGTCCGTGATCCTTCTCAGGTAAGGTCAGAAACGACACAACACCAGGTTACAGTTTATTTGAAAACATAAGCTTTCGGAGACTCACTCTTACTTCAGATGTTAGTGAGAGAGGTAGCATCAGACACAGAATTTATAAATAAAAGATCAAAGGGTCACACCATTGATGAGGATGTACTAAACTAACCTAAGATGCTGTTAAATCTTTAATCAGTTGGAAGGTTTTAATTGATTTGTATGTATGTATTTGTATGTATTTGTAAATCCCTGAATTCCTTTGAAGTCACTGTCCTGAGAGAACAAAGGGTTTTATCAGTGTAAAGGAAAGGTGACATTTTAGGTCAGACAATGCATGTTAGGTGCAAGGCCTTGTTTAGAATCTGTTTGTGTTTTGGTTTGGAGTCAGACTAATTTTATTTCTAAAGTAGGAATTTATAAAACGCCACATTTAATGGCTGTCTACAAGACGTGTGCTTTTTGAACAAAATGGAATGTATCTGCAGACACTGGGCTGCATAAAATGCTTTGATTGACCTTCTGTGACCCGCAGGCTGTAGGGTGGCCCCTTCTTACTTAGTCAAACCTAATTTGCAGCCTTCAGACGTTAATAATGTTAAGAACAATGTTGATTTAGACTTTGCAATAGTTAACATTTTATTTCCGATACCTGCAATCAAGCTCATGTTATGGCCCATAATCTCCACAATCTATCTGATTTACCAGCCTGCCTTTAATGAATTACTTCTTTCTTGATGAATACTTCCTGGGAAACTCTGCCTCTTAAATAGCGATACACATTTAGTATTCAGGGTAGGTAATTTCATTCACAATTTAACAATAGACTAATTAGTCTAAAGCTAGCAGATTTATCCTTTTTTCTTGTCCTGAACAAAAGTGTTACATTGGCAACTCTCCAGCTCTACAGCACATTTTGCATATGTTAGCATTATTGTCAAAGACTCTGGTGTGTCCTCTCTGACTTCCTTCAAATGTCTCAGATGCCTGCTATCGGGACCCAGTGACACATTTGCTCATTGAGTTCCTTTAAATCCAGTATTTGAACAATTTCCTCTTTCACTGTTGTCCATTCAAAGAAGTCTAAGGTGGCCTCTTCAAATGAAGTCAAGGGTTTGAGAATCTTGGTTACCTCTCATTCTGCTTATATTTTGTTGTATAGCCCATAAATAAAGGAAGTATTAACATCTGGGATACCATATGCCCATCCTCTTTGGTACTATAAAGGATCATGGAGTAGAATTGTGTTGAAAGGTTTTCCTTTCTCAAATCTCTTTAAGGTGGTGTTAGTGTATATTCGCAGTAAGAAGTTGCTGCTTGTACTTGCCCATAAGAGAACTGCATTCAGCAGGTTATTTTCACGGTGGAATGATAAAGTGATTTCAAATCCCATTGTGGCAATTCAGAAATTTGAATTCAGTTTCATCCAGATAGAGAACAGGATTTGGACTAATTAGGCAACTCTTTCAAATTATACTGACATAATAGGCTGAATCACTGGCTTCTGTGCTGCATCTTGCTAGAACAAGATTCAGTTAATTCATGGTATGGCTCAATATAAAACAAATTACAGGTAACAAGAGCATATTTAATAGTTAGCGTGCTTAAGACAGGTACATACCACATAAAAATCTGCTGGTCGGTTTTCCTTTGCAAATTTCCTCAGGTTGGGGACCTTGACCGGATGGGCCAATGGGCCAAGGAGTGGCAGGTTTAGATAAATGTGATGTATTGCGTTTTGGTCAGGCAAACGAGGGCAGGTCTTATACAGTTAATCGTAGGGCCCTGAGGAGTGTTGGCAAACAAAGAGACCTAGGGGTGCAGCCACTTAAATCCTTGAAACGTGCGTCACAGGTAGAACAGAGTGGTGAAGAAAGCATGCTAGCCTTCATTGGTCAGAACATTGAATATAGGAGTTGGGATGTCAAGTTGCACCTGTACAGGACATTATGAGGCCACTTTTAGAGTACAGTATACAATTCTGGTCACCCATCTATAGGAAGGGTTAAGCTTGAGATGGTGCAGAAAAGATTTACAAGGATGTTGCCGGAACTGCTGGGTTTGAGTTATATGGAGAGGCTGAATAGGCTGGGGCTTTTTTTCCCTGGAGTGTCGGAGGATGAGAGGTGACCTTATAGACGTTTATAAAATCATGAGGGGTATGGATAGGATGAATAGTCAAGGTATTTTTCTGAGGGTAGGGGAATCCAGAACTAGATGGCATAGGTTTAAGGTGAGAGGGGGAAGATTTAAAGGGATCTGAGGGGTGGTGCATATATGGAATGAGCTGCCAGAGGAAGTCATGGAGGCAGGTGCAATTATAGCATTGAAAAGGCCTCTGGATGGATATATGAATAGGAAGAGTTGAGTGGGATATGGGGCCAAATGCTGGCAAATAGGTTTAGGTCAGATTGGGAATTTCAGATATTTATTGATTTCAAATTCCACCATCTGCCATTGTGGGATTTGAACCCAGGTCCCCAGAACACTATCTGGGTTTCTGGATTAACAGTCCAGTGATAATATCCCTAGGCTATTTTTCTGAAGAAGGGTCTAGGCCCAAAACGTCAACTTTCCTGCTCCTCTGATGCTGCTTAGCCTGCTGTGTTCATCCAGCTCTACACCTTGTTATCTTAGGTCAGATTGGGATGTCTGGCTGGTGTGGACAAGCTGGACTGGAGGGTCTGTTTTCAAGCTGCATCTATGACTCAATGGCTATCTTCTTCATTACATACCATTTCCACTGAATCATGCAAAGAGGCATTGATTCTAATTGTGGTCTCATTTCTATATTTGGTGAGTTAGCTGGAATTTAGGAATGAACTTTCTTGTTCTTCACCAAATAGCTGTTTCTTTTCCCCGCACTCCATAAAAGTAAATCACATTATATAGCACTGTTCATGTTTGCCAGATAACTCAAAGCACTTTAAAGCCAATGATGTCGAGTTAATATTACACAGCAGCTGCTGATTTACATACAGTGAAACTCTAATACCTCCAATGATGATGGCCACACAATCTGTTGGGATGAAGTTGATCAGACAACAGTGATAGTTCCCCTACCCTTTCTCTAAATAGTGCCATATTGTCAGATGAATCCTCATCATTGTTCATGATGTTGAATAAACTATCTGGCAGATTTGTTGCCACCATTCCCTTTCTGGTAGGGATTTGCAGGGCCTGATAGGTCTAATGTGTTAGAGGAGACTGGCAGGCTAATAAAAAGACGCTTCTGTCTTTAACAAGATGTAGTTGATTGCATGATAGCAATTAGGCACAAGTTATAATAACCTATAGCCCCTGATACCATATCCATGAAGAACGCATCTCATTTGTCTTCTTCCTTTGAGATCCTGAGATGCTCTCACACTTAGGTTATGTATCATTGTAGTTGGTGGTCCTTAAGGCACTCCTCACCACTGACCTTTTCAGAGACCTACACAACATGCCTAATCCCTAATATCGCACAAAAAAGCTACATCGGGGTTTGGTTAAAATTTCATCTGAAAGTGGCACCTCTGACAGTGTAGCACATAATCAGCACTGTGCTGGCGTGTCAACCATGTTTCTGTGCTAAAATTGTAGAGTGGAATTTGGGGGAAGTGAAGGCCTAGTGATATTATCACTGGAGTATTAATTCCGAAACGCAGATAATATCCTAGGGACCTGGGTTTGAATCCTGCCACTACAGATGGTGCAATTTGAATTCAATTTGTAAAAAAAATCTGGAATTAAGAGTCTAATGGTGACCATGAAGCTGTTGTCAATCGTTATAACTAATGTCCTTTAAGGAAGGAAACTGCCATCCATACCTGGTCTGGCCTACGTATGACTGCAGACACAGCAATGTGAGTCTTAAATTGCCCTCTGGATAATTAGGGAAGGGCAATAAATGCCAGTCAGAGACATCCCCATCCCATTAATGAATTAAAACACCTTAAAACACAGATTTCAAGGCAAATGTGCTAACAACTGAGCCCAAGCTGAGACACTTGAGCATTCGCTTTCAGTACATGGTTGCTAAATTCTGCAGTATTCACTTGGGTAGCTTCTAATTCATAGGAATATTACAGAGCATATTGCTGTCACCACATGCTTTTGTTCATTTGTCTGTTTAATCCAATTAAGTGCTGCTCAAAATTTATAATTAGTTCTGACTATTGGCCAGTTCACTGGGCCAAGGTGGACTGCACAGTTTTAAAGCTAACTAGGAACACTCAGGATCATAATTCTCCCCCAAAATCTTTAGCAAACCATATATAACCTCTGAATAATGCATCCATTGCATATACTTGATATTTAACTTAATTGAGCAAACAAGCTCAAAACTATACAGACTACATAATTACTGAAATGGCATGAAATCTTGTGAAAATGTACACTTCCCAGACTAGTTCTGATTTAAATGCACAATCCCTGTGTATTGTCCCAATTTACTTTCATTATAGAATATTCTTAGCAGAAATAGTCTTACATTTTATCAGGATTTAATTGTCTTTGTTAAATAATTAGACCAAGATTCAAACATCAGCTCCACACAGCAGGTGAGGAAATGCTTTTGTCACTGAAGGATTTCAAAAATGCCAACAATGATTTATTCTTTCTGCTTCTGCCACTTTATTTTGCATTTTCCCACTCCTCTGGGTTAGAGGAGGCAGCCAACAGACAATCAGAAAGAATTTGAGACAGTAAGGGAATGTAATTTGAAGGGCAAAAGTGCTTGTGCTGAGTGACACAAGGTCAGCAGAGGAGGAGGAACCGTCCTGTCATCAGCAGGAAGTCAGCGAAGAATGAGAGCTGCCTCCGGGGAAGTGGGAGCAGAGCAGATGGCACTAATTGCAAAGCACACAGTGACAACTGACAGGAGCAATTCTCTATCCTGACACTTTGCACATGTCAGAAAATACAAGCGAGCGCATTCCACAATTCTTCAAGGACTTCCATATCAGCAACACCTCCACCATGCACACCCCCACCACCATTTTTTTGTTACTCGTGAATTAACTCTTTTACCCTAAATCTTATGACAGGTAAACATTCTAATAATTAGCAAGGTTGCTGGTTAACAGGGTTAAGACCATAATCAATTCCAATTAAAATGACAAGTTTTCTTTTTGGCTGCATCGGCGTTTTTTTTAAGCATCTCCCCTCAAGATGCTTTGTCCTTTTCATTAAAGTTTATATAATACTTTTAACTTAGATGACAAAGTGCTAATTCACATGAAATCTATTAAAAATTGCAAAACTATCTTTGTCTACAAAAACTACAAAATTTTTTTTTGAAACCTTGCCTAATGTTCAGTTACGCTGAGCTCACAGAGTTGTGATGATAAATGATAAATAATGATAACTGTACACAAGTGTTATACTTCCACATTCTGACTCATCATATGTTTAGAACGTACTTTTCAACTCACTGCACAATCACACACTTTTCAAGCTTGAACATCTAATTCATTTAGTGGTAAATCCTGATAAACGTGAATTCCTGCCAGATATTGATGTAAAGTAAATTAACCTGTACAAAATTTACCAAGGTTTTAATAAGTTCTGAATTCCAGGGATTGAATTTCCAGCATAACTTTTTCAGAAAAGTAGCACAGAATAATTTAAATTCTTCACTGCAATTTAAAGCTTCTACAGATGTTAGTCCCTGCATTTATTGTTCTATCTTGCAGTTCCTCTCAGTTTGAAAATATTACATTATTTTACACAAATACGGGAGCTGACATCTAATGCATCACTCAGATCACACCAAGTACTGCTGAATGATACATTTGTTGTCAGTTTGCTGCACAAACTGTAATGCAGCAGTGAGTGATGTGGCATCCTGGATATATATATATAGCAATATCCTGACAACTCCTCTTGAAAAATGTTAACAATCCAGCAGTTAAAGAGAGATACTGTTTAGCTGCTTAAATATACTTTTTAATGAGGACTCACAGTCAGAATAGATAGAGTCCATCCTAATGTTGTAACCACAGAGCAGACTGGAAACTATGCAATGTAATAAAATGATTCCTCACCCTGTTATAGTACAGGAACTCACCTTTAGAATGCTCTGAGCCCAGACATTGCATTCTCTCTGAGACTGTTTTAAAAGAAGCTGTTCTAAGTTATTATTTAAAAAAAAAGAAAAACTTATAAATTAAAAAAAAAGAAAAAACAATTCAGAAGCGAAACTAGAAGACTTACACCCTGTATTTATAAGGCATGTTGAAGAAAAATGTCCCAAGATTCACAGGAGCTTAACCAGACAAAATTTCATACTGAGACTTTGTAGAAAGACAGGGGAACAAGTGACCAAAAACTTGGTCATAGGAGCAGACTATAACAGGGTGATCACCTAGGTGCTTTTCAGACAATTGCATCTCACAGCTGGTGCTGTATTATTCTGAAAATGAATGTACATTTTTCCATTTGTAAAAGAACAACATTTACTGTGTTTAATGGGACAAGAAATTAAAGTACCTGAACCAAATTCTCACAGTATTTTAGATTACTGAGGTAAATCACAGTCTGTCTTTCTCAATGAAGAGCCGAGGTCATGCGTACAAAAAAATAAACAAACAAATTAGGAGCAAGTGTAGGCCACACAGACCTGTTTACAAGACCATGGCTGATTTCATTACCCAAGATTCCTGATTACCCTAATAACCTTTCACCTCTTGTGTATCAAGAATCTGTCTCTGTCTTAAAACTATTGAAAGATACTGTTTCCTCTGCCTTTGAGGAAGAGTATAGCAAGTTGGGACATTATGTTGAGTTTGTACAAGATGTTGGTGAGATCTCTTCTGAGTACTGTGTCCAGTTCTGGTTGACCTGTTACAGGAAGGGTATTATTAAGCTGGAGAGGGTTCAGAAGAGATTTATCAGGATGTTGCCGGGAATAGAGGGTTTGAATTAAAAGGATAGGCTAGATAGGCTGGGACTATTTTCACTGGAGCAGAGGAGGTTGAGGGGGTAACCTTACAGATGATTACAAGTTCAAGTCTCACTTGGCCCAGACTTATGCAATAACATTGTGACATGGTGGCTCAGTGGTTAGCACTGCTGCCTCACAGCACCAGGGACCTCGGTTCAATGCCATCCTCCGGTGACTGACTGTCTGGAGTTTTCACATTCTACCTGTGTCTGTGTGAGTTTCCTCCCCCAGTCCAAAGATGTGCAAGTTAGGTGAATCGGCCATGCTAAATTGCTCATAATGTCCAGTCTAGGTGGATTAGTCATGGGAAAGCAGGGTAACAGGGATAGGGTGGTATTGGAGGCGACACTCTTTGGAGGAGTAGTGTGAACTTGATGGGTTGCATGGCTTGCTTCCGCATTGTCAGGATTCTATGATTCGATAAAATCATGAGGGGTACAGATAAGGTGAAATGGCAGGTATCTTTTTCCCTAGGGTGGGGGGTTTCAAGACAAGGGGCCTTATTTTTAAGGTGAAAGGAGAAAATTTAAAAAAGACATGAGATGCAACCTTTTTACACAGAGAGTTGTTTGTGCGTGGAATGAACTTTCAGAGAAAGTGGTCGATGCATATACAGTTTCAATGTTTAAAAGACATTTACATACGTACATGAATACAAAATGTTTGGAGGAATATAGGCCAAGCAAAGGCTGGTAGGGCTATTTGGTTTGGGATTATGGTCAGCATGGACTGGTTGGACCAAAAGGTCTGTTTCTGTGGTGTATAGAACGTTATAGGAGCATCCCAACCAAACCCAGACGCTAGCCTTGTTTCCATGAATTTCCTGTGTCTAACCAACCTAATCTGCACATCCCTGGACACTATGGGCAATTTAACATGGACAATCCACTTAACCTGCACATTCTTGGACTGTGAGAGGAAACCGGAGCACCCAAAGGAAACCCATGCAGTCACGGGGAGAATGTGCAAACTCCACACAGACAGTCTTTAACTGGTGGATTTTTGTTCCTTTCTGTATGCTTCCTGCTGCTTGCCTAAACCTTGATTTTTGTTGCCAGGTTGAAAGGGCAGAGATATGTCCCAGCTCCGCAAACAAAAACCTAAGAAAATGTGGCCTGGAAGATTGTTTTCTTTTTGTTCTGGGCTGGCAGGGATCCTTTGGAGGTAAAACAAGACCAGCTGTCTGAGAATAATGGCTGTGTGTGAGAACTGCCTCTGTTCACTGGCATTATACTGCAGTTTAATTCAGAAAAAGAATGAAATAAGAATGGATCCTTAAGCTCCTATACCAAAATATGCACCTGTATCCACCACTCTTGTCCTTTTTACTTCACATGCTAACCTGTGCCCCTGTACTGACTAATCAGGTCCTTCTATTAGACACAATGCCAACTTGGGCCAAGCCTTACCTTCCCATCTCCCACCCATTAACCTTCTTCCTCCATTCCAACTCAAATTCTTTCCACAATGGGCAAAACTCAGGAGCTGTGTTGACATAAAGTAAAATTATATGCTACTGTAAATATCCAGTGGAAAATAAATTCAATACATTAAATTTCCTCAGCAAATCTGACATGAAAACAGATCTTCGTATTCTACATCCTTTCACAGCTTTCAGTTTTTTGACCTCCACAACAAAGGGATCTGAGATACGCTCTCTTCCCCATACCTCTTCCTCCAAAAAGTACACCTAATAGGTATGAGAACCTCCCAGTGGTCACTTATCAGCTAAAAATTGATGGGATGGAATTGGTTTAGATTTAAAAGTAGATTATGTGAGGGTGCCTTGGTTGCCAACTGTGTGCAGTGTATGATTCCTTGTACCTGTAGGACTCCAACCATTGCCGCAAATCTGTATCTGACTGGTCTCACCCTCATCAAAGTGGGCACAGTTGGCAGCCCTGTCAAACCTGGCGCTGGTGACCTTGGAGACAATATGTAGCATAGAACATACTATAGTAGAGCACACGAACAGCGTCTTCAGCCCATCATGTCTATGCCGACCACGATGTCATTCTAAACTAATCCCATCTGCCCGCACATGGTCCATATCCCTCTACTCCCGCCTGTCAATATGTCTATCTAAGTATCTCTTAAACATTGCTATCATTCTGCTTTTACCACCTCCCAGACAGTGCGTTCCAGGCACCTTCCACCGTCTGCGTAAAAAAATTTCCCTCACCCATCTCCTTTAAACATTTCCCCTCTCACTGTAAACCTATACCCTGTAGTATTTGACTGTTCCACCCTGGGGAAAATATTCTGACTATCCACTCTATCCATAATTTTATATACTTCTATCAATTGCCCTTCAGCCTGTGACAATCCAGCAAAAACAATTCACGTTTGTTCAACCTCTCCTTTTGGCTAATACACTCCAATCTTTGCAACATCTTGATAAACCTCTTTTTCATCTACTCCAAAGCCTCCACATCCTTCCTATAGTGGGGACCAGAACTGCACACAATCATCCTTCCTATAATGAGGTGACCAAAACTGCAAACAATCATCCTTCCTATAGTGGAGATAAAAGGTACTGCAGATGCTGGAGAATCCGAGATAACAAGCATGGGGCTGGATGAACACAGCAGGTCAAGCAGCATCATAGGAGCAGGAAAACTTGACGAAGGGTCTAGGCCCGAAACGTCAAGTTTTCCTGCTCCTATGATGCTGCTTGACCTATCCTTCCTATAGTGGTGGCCAGAAGTGCACACAATTGGAAGATTCTGGAGGTACACTAGCAGGCCCCTGGAAGGAGCTGGATGTAAAGAAATTCAGGACTGTGATAAACTTGACAGCCACTAGCAATCCATGCCCACCTGGTGTTCTTGAAAGGAATCTTGTTCTTGGAGATTGCAGACATCAGCAACAGTCTCCGGTGAAATTTTGCCTAAGGCTTTGCTGTCCTCATTGTGCCAAAGAAGCTGATCCTTGTCCATTTACCCGAGGGTGGCAGTTTTGCTTCCTTTTAGCTGGAGCTCTGTATCTGATCGCAGAGAAGACAGCTGTAATTCTTGCTTCTGCTAGTGCTCATAGCGCTGTTTTTGTTCCCCTTAGCTGCAGATGTTGGCGTAACTGCTTCTGTTTTGTTTGAGGACAGCAGAGAAATGCAGATCCAGATGGCAAGATGCACGATAAGGGAAATACCCTCCCAAAAGTTATAAATCCTTTGTAAAGCAGTGACAGCAGCCACATAGTGGAAGCCCTGGGAATCCGTGTTTTATTCCTACAGACGGGGCAACAGTAATGCAGTTTTACTCTTTTCCAGCTTGTCAATTTCATCGATCACCGACTTTCCATTGTGCTGCCGCCAGCACAATGTTTCTAGGGAATTTTAGATAGCTCCGGAAAATCATGTGCAGTCAGAATATTGGGTTGATGGTATAAAAATTGGATATGTTGGATTCTATAGCTGCACAGAGCTTTCCCACTAACTTCAAAGGTATGCAGCAAAAGGCAGATGTAGGCAAATTATGCGCTTGTAGCACATCATCAGTCATTAGGAATTTAGTCTTCTTCTGCACCTGAACCCCACTCATTTCACCCACTCCCGCATCCTTGGCAGTGGAAATTCTAGCCACCATTGCAGAAATTTCTCCTAAACACTCAAGGATCCCAACCCCAGTCTTCTAGCCATTCTTAGGCCATCATTATCAGTTTCATAGTGTCTTCGCTGTGCTGAATCTGGCCCAGTTACAGGTGCTGAAAAAAATTCAATCTATCAAGCTTATTTATCAAATGATTTATCAAACTAATTGCAAGGTAATGATTTTGACACAGAATAAACTGAATCCTTCCGAAGAGATAATTCCACAAATGTCTACTGGCTACTATAACACAGAAACAATAACCTTCCATTGAAGGCATGATGGCCCCACAGTTAGCATTGTGTCCTCACAGTGCTAAGGATCCAGATTCAATTCCAGTCTCGGGTGACTGTTTGTGTACAGTTTGCACCTTCTCCCTGTGTCTGTGTGGGTTTCCTCAAGGTGCTCCAGCTTCCTCCCACAGCCCAAAGATGTGCAGGTTACGTGGACTGGCCATGATAAATTGCCCATCGCGTCCATGGTTGTGCAGGCCAGGTAGATTAACCATGGGAAATGCAGGGTTACAGGGATAGGATGGGGGTGATGTTCTGGATGGGATGTTCTTCAGAAGCTCAATGTGGACTCAAAGGACTGAGTGGCCTGCTTCCACACTGTAGGAATTCTATGAAAATTACTAGGCATGTGTTTTCCACACCAGTTTCAGCGCACGAGCAAGCATAAATAATTATGCATGGAATTTTATTTAGATAGGGGTATCAGCTATTTCCACCAATTATTTTCCCCATTAGAGAATATTCCTCAAGTCATTTTGTGCTTTTTGAGCTTGATTGCAATCTACCTGCCAGTGAGGACCAATACAATAGAGTTTCCTGGCTGCACTAAGTCACATTGAGCTAACAGAACCAGCAGCAGACTGAATCAACTGGTTGTGGTGGAGGTGAATAACTTTTAAAACTTGGAGATTTTGTCAGCCAGGCAGTAATTTTTTTGTGAAGATATTTTTGGATTTTTAAATATGTGCACTTAGTCTTGTCATTTTTGGACGGATTCAGCCCATTGGCATATATTCAGACCACATGTGGTCAAACTTCTTGAATGAAGATTGAGAAAGAATTGGACAAGTGGAATGAGAGCTGTTGTGATGTAGACACCATTTAAGGATGATCCATTTGCCAAGTGTACTTTGCCCATTGGTAGAGGTAACATGTTAACATAAGTAGAGAACAATTCAGTAACGAGACAATTGGAAATTCATGCTTATTGCAAGAAGATTTCAAATCACACTCTTTGGCCTGTTATATCCTCTCAGTGCTTGTGACCAGTGCTCTCAGCTTTCTTAGAAAAGGATCGCTTCTGAAAGTCATGCTAGGTGAATGAAATATTACCAAAGGAACAGCAATGGCTTGCGCTTGATGATGCTTTCTTCAGGAGGACAAACCAATTCGTCACTTTAGGACTTACTGCAAGGCTGCAATGGGATTGCATAATGGATTTTTCCAAGATTGTTGACTTCCTATTGATAGCACCGATCATCGGAGCCAATGGAATATCCACTGAAGCACATCTTTCACTTTCTCAATTTCCAACAATGCCAGGGTTCTCCATGTTAACTCCATGCAGTCAGTTGTTACGGTGCTTTTATAGTTTGGTCCTTCCTTGTCTTTTCAGGGAAGAGAACAAAATAAATCTGCGCAGCAAGCCTGCTCTCTACCCACATTTCTAATGATCTGAATTTGAATGAAATAATAATAACGGGTGTGAGGTGTGATATGTTTCATGTCATGATTAAGAATTTTATTGAGATGTTGAAGTGGACTTTCATTGCCTGTTCAAGTGAGGAGCTGAAAGAGAACCTGAATTCAATGATAAAAATAGTTCCAGTCAATACTGTTACGTTTATGGTGAGGTGTCGAACTTTCACATGTTCGATGAGAAAATCCTTGCTCAGTTGGATTCAAAATGACATGGAGGACACTAACAGGATCACAGATTCTCAGAGGAGTCCTCAGTGATAGCAGCAACGGGCATGAAATCACAGACTGCTTCTTTTAAATAGTGTCATCCAGCTTTGACACCACAGTCTGAATTCCTTTGCTCTGACTTGCCAGTAAAGAACTATTTGTTCATGTTATCCATCCCAATAAATGACAACATATCCACCCCACTCCTTTGCCCTTACAGAACTGTAATCATCATCTAACTGAATGATGACAGTAATTGATGGCACGTTTTCCTGTATGATTGTAACTTCCATGATAACAAAGCACCGTGCCTGTTCTGTCTACTTAAATACAAACATTGAAAAGTGAAAGTCATCATATCCCAAGGGCTGCTTTGTCACTGCTCAGAAAGACAACTGGTGGTGAGTTTAACCTTAGGGTCACCTCCCCTCAGGTAGGGGCCAAGGTTCCGAAGCAGAGACATCAGCCGGTAGAGGAATTGAACCTGCACAGTTGGCAACACCCAGCATCACCATCCAGCCAAATGTGCTAACTGACCCCACCCTGGCATCATGTTACCTTGTGTGCTAATACGCAGCTTTCTGCCATCTATACAATGGCCCTTCTACATGTCCCATAAGACTCTGGATGACAGAACATTGTTGCCTTCTCGTGTACCTCTAAGGTGGCCCTTGCCTTGGGTGAAAATGTTCTTAGGGAAGCTTGGCATTATCCTCATCATTCTACCAGCACAGTACTTAATCTGCACATGCTGCTGTCCTGAATGGCAGTATGTTGGTCAGGTGCTGCTGTGTGGCATAATTCACGTCATCATCTGCACCATCAAATCATCAAGTTCCTCCTCCTTAAATGCCTGCTCTTGTGATGGATCTGAAAAGGAGGGTATCATTAAGAATGGGTGAGAATTGGCCCATGCACATTAAGGAGGTGATCAAGAGAGGATAATTATGGCTTCACAATAATGCCAAAGTGAAAACTTTATCAGTAATGTGGTGACAAGGTGCCATCAAGTGTGCAAACCTCTACAGCAGGAACTGAATGTTTTCCAACAAGCTTCCTGGATAGGCGTTGAGGGATTTAAGGTTGGGGAATTCCTATCTATTAATTTTGTGAAATTAATCAGTCAGACATTGTCTTCTTTTTCTAATCCAATTCCTAACAATTGCGCAGACTGGTGATGAATTGGGATATTTGAACTTTTCATTGTAGGAATGTGCAGTAGACAGGTAGCTTGTTTCTTTTAGACTGGTTTGGCATCTATTTTTCATAAGGATTATGATGAGTGAAATTCCTTGATTGGATTTTGATTTAACTTTGGATATAGAATTGCACAAAATTACCCCAGTTCTGCAGAATTATAAACATGTCTGTTCAGCTTCTTTCAAGAATTAAGAAAATTGGCCCAGAGGTTTTATAATTGAGCATATTGTTTCAATAGATATTGTTGAGCTGCATATCTGTGGCTCTGGCACCGTAACTAGAGCCAAGTCAGTGTTGGACACAGTTGATTCGGGGTGAGATCCACTTAGATCAAGCTCCCACCCTTTTCTCTCATCAACATTTCCAGTCATTTGTGGTCAACCACAGGCCATACTTTCCTCTGTTGGTAGATGTGGGAAATAGTGGTTAGCATTATTTTGTATTTATAACTGTTTTTTATTAATTATGAAAAACAAACATAGGAAAATATGGTTGAGTGGATTAAACCTAACATCTGAGTGTTGGAAACTTTCTTTTAGTGATGTTCCAAGTGAGTTTTTTCTCACCCATTTCAAGGAAGGATGTGTTAAATGAGCACATTAAAAAGAACACAAATTTCCCTTTTAATTTCCTTTCAGAGCATAATTCCAGGTACTTTTACAAGCCAGGTATCAGATCATGGCACAGAGGTAATATTTGTGATCAAAATAAGCTGTTAGTAAATGCAGGCCTAGGTATTCCAGAGTGCTGTGTCCATTTTTCAAGTACAAAATGAACACCTAAGCATTAAATTGTATCAGAGATAAAAGGTACTGCAGATGCTGGAGAATCCAAGATAACAAGCATGGGGCTGGATGAACACAGCAGGTCAAGCAGCATCATAGGAGCAGGAAAACTTGACGTTTCGGGCCTAAACCCT
>JAHRHZ010000218.1:8280454-8303516 GCA_024137785.1 Ginglymostoma cirratum
CCCCCCCCACCTACACTCACCTTTACTGGCTCCATCCCCGCCTCTTCGACTTGTCTGCCTCCTCTCCACCTATCCTCTCCACTATCCATCCTCTATCCACCTCTCTCCCTATTTATTTCAGAGCCCTCTTCCCCTCCCCCATTTCTGATGAAGGGTTTAGGCCCGAAACGTCAAGTTTTCCTGCTCCCATGATGCTGCTTGACCTGCTGTGTTCATCCAGCCCCATGCTTGTCACCTAAGCATTAAATGCAGGATGTGCCCACTCACATCATTATTTTGTTAAAAGCACATAAGAGAGGAGTGGCTGAGGTGAGGATGCTGTGACAGGCTATCAGTGTCACAAAAAAGAGTACGCAAGGTAAGAACATGATGGCAGACAGAAAGACTCAAAGCTGGCTCACTGGAACTGATTGGAACTCGTTCTTGCTCGACTACAGAAAAAGTAACTATTTGGTATGTCTCTGGTAAGTGATTAATGTCTTTAATATCTTTAAGTTTTAATGCAGAAATTGGGGATAAGGTTGATAAAATAATTAAAAGGTAACTTAAATAAGTGAATAATATAGTTAAAACTAATTAAGAATGGCAGCTCTGGCATTGTGTCAAGGCTGCAGAATATGGGAGCTCCTGGATACCATTGTGATCCAGGGCAAACATGTTTGCAATAACTGTTTGAAGTTCAAGCTGCTTAGATGCAGAATTTATAAGCTGGAGGCTGAAACACAGACTCTGTGATGCATCAGGGAAGGGGAAAATTACCCAGATTCTCAGTCACACCATTTAGGATAGGATCTTCTAATTTAGTCACAGATCGCAGGGTGTGACTGTGACTTAAGCAGATGAGGGCACCCAGTGGGCAGCCTCTGAAATTATCCAATAGGTTTGAGGTTCTCTCAGCCTGTTTGGGTGAGAGTGGGTGTTGCAGGATGGATGTGCTAACTGCCCATCTTATCACGGTACAGGAAGTGGAGCGAAACAAGTAATGTCGAAGAAGTAGGGGCTAATATAGTGAGGGGGATTGATACCATTATCTGCAGCAAAGGACAAGGATCAAGACAGATATCTTCCCTGTCTGTGCCGTGGTTCAGGCCAGTATTTAGAGCTGTATGATTTTCAATAAAAATAGAAAGCTGGGTAAAGGTGAAGTGGTTTATGAAGAATGACATACAACAGTTAGAGATTACCTTAGCTCAGCGGACAAGACTGTGGAATCAGTTTTGGTGGACATGAGGAATAGTAAAGAGATGAAATCAGTACTGGGAGTGGTCTACAGTTACCACCCAATGGTAACCAAAACATGGGATAAAGTCCACTAGAATAAACATTCTTTGTTTCGGAAAAAAAGGCAATAATCATCATGGGTGACATGTAAAGTGAGCAAGATCAGATTGGAAGTGGTAGTCTGGATGAGGATTCATATAATGCCTTCATGATAATGTCTTAGAGCAGCACATTTTGAAACCAGCCAGAGATCAGATCATATTGTACTTGATATTGTGTTATGTGACAGAATTAATTAATTAATTATCTTAAAGTAAAGGCATTTTTAGGTAGCAGTAACAAAATATGATTGAAGGTTCCATCCAGTTTGAAAGACAGAAGACTGGGTCTAAGGCTAATGTTTTGAAAGCAAATAAGAAAAACTTGTGAGCATGAAAACTGAGCTAAGTAAAGTAAACCAGTATATTAGGCTGGGGGAGATTAATAGAGATGTAAAGGTAGACATTTAAGGGGATATTTCAGAATACTCAAAATAGATATATTCCTTCTATAAAGAACAGTTCTAAAAGGAGGACCTTTCACCTGTACTTAAGAAAAGCTAAGGAAAGCATTAAATTTAAGGAAAAAACATATAACTGTGCAAAGATGTGTGGTAGGTCAACGTTTGGTCAGAATATAAAGAATGGCTTAGGAATGGTAAATCAGGAGGAAGAAATTAGAGTGTGATAGGAGGCTGGCTAGCGATGTAAAAATAGATAGCAAGAGCCTCTCCAAAAAGGAAAAAACAAAATAAAATCAGTGTTGATTCTACAGTGAATGTGAATGGGGAGTTGACAAATCCTAATAAATAAAAACAGATGAACTAAGCAAATCTTTTGCTTCTGACTTCATTATAGAGACTATAAAAAAATTCCAGTAATCACTGTAAATAAGGGGAGGAAGAGAGAGCTTAGCAAAAATTACAAACTGATGGAACTACGGGCTTACAAGTATTCAAGTCCAGATGGACTTCATGGTAGAGTCTTAAAAGAGATGTACAATGAGAGAATAGGTGGGTTGGTGTTAATTTTTCAAAATTCCCTTGATTCAGGAAAGGGTCCATCAAACTGGAAAGTAACACATATAACCAGAAGTGGGGTGGGTGTGAGCACAAAACAGGAAACTATAGGCCAGTTAGCCTGACATCTGTCTTGGGATTGTGTTAGATTGGATCATTAAAGACACTATAGCTCTGAATTTTGAATGACTATGGTAGTCAGAGTACTATTCATCCAATATAGTAGATTTCTCTTAAGGCGTAATGCATGCTGTGATTATAAAGGCACCAGTCACTGTACTATATTTGAATATCCTGAAGGCATTTGATAAGATGCCAGTTCAAAGGTTATTGCAGAAATAAAAGGTCATGGTGTAGGGGGTAATATTTTAGCATGGATTGAAGATTGGCTGGCTGGCTGCCAGAAAACGGGGAGTATGTATAAATCGGTTTTTGTCTAGTTTTCAGGATGGGATGAGTGCAGTTTGGAAGGGGTTTGTGGTGAGACATCAACTTTGAACAATTTACTTTGTCACTTAAATGAGGGGAGCAAAGATATATCATTAAATCATAGACAACATCAAGCTATGTAGGAAGGTATGTTATGAAGAAGACGTAAAGAAGTGTCAGGTGGATGTAGGTAATGTAACTAAGCAAGTAAAAATCTAGCAGGAGGAGAACAACATGATAAAATTTGAAGTTGTTCACTTTTGACAGAGAATAAAAAACTGAGCATTACTTAAGCAAAAAATGACTGCAGAATTCCAAGGTGCAGAGAGATTTTGGGTTTTTTGTGCTGATCATCTACTGCAATCCCATGTTCCTGCATTATCTCCATTTCTCTAGATATCATTAGCACTCAATCAATTAAGTTAATGACGGAGATTACACGTCTCTCTGGAGAGAGGACTCCAAAGATTCCGCACTGTTGAGTGAAGAAGTTCCTTCTCATCTTAGTCTTAAATGGCTTGGTTTTCATTCTGGGATGTTCAAAAAATTCCCCTATTCGAATGCAGAGTGAGACATCTTTCAGACAAAAACATGGCCAGACCCAAACAAGGTGACATTCATGTCAGACTGTAGAGGTCAATTTAAAGGGCCTCAGGGGATCTTACGTCAGACCTCTCCTTTCCTGCAAGTGGATCCCTCTGTCAAGTGTGTGCCTCATGAAGAGGCACTCTGACCAGGTTCCAGGATTACCTGCTGGAGGATTCCTGGTATTAGGGTGGTGAAGCATGGTCTCACGTGTGAAAACCTAGCTACCTCTAACGGTGTCTTCACTGTAGTCTGTGTTTTTGCATCGATAGTGAGTATACATGGCTCACGTGATGATAGGGTGAACCCTTCTCTGACAACTTCAGCATCATCCCAATCTATTCCAGACCAGAAGGAACCATCAGCAATAAGAGACATAGAGTGACAGAGATGTACAGCTCGGAAACAAACTTTTTGTTCCAACTTGTCCATTCCGAACAGATATCCCAAACTAATCTAGAACCATTTGGCAGCATTTGACCCATATCCCGTAAACCTTCCTGTCATATACCCATCTAGGTGTCTTTTAAATACTGTAATTGTACCAGCCTCTACCACTTCCTTTTGCAGTTTATTCCTTACACACACCACCCTCTGTGAGAAAAAGTTGCTCTTTAGGTCCCTTTTAAATTTTTCCATCTCACCTTAAACTGATGTCCTATAGGTTTGAATTCACCTGTGCTGGGAAAAAGACCTGGACTATTCACCCCATCTACGCACCTCATGGGTTCAAACCAGGCCCAGGGTAAACAAGGCAAGGGAATACAGGAAAAATGGTAGGATTAGAGGGACCTTGGCGCGCACATATATTGGTCCCTTAAGGAATCAGGACAGGTGGATAAATTGGTTAAGAAGGCATATGCAATATTTGCTTTTATTAACTGATGGATAGAGTTTAAGAACAGGGAGGTTATGCTGGAACTGTATAAAATGTTGGTTAGGCTGAAGCTAGAGTATTGAATGTGCAGTGATTGAAATGAGGTCAGCCAGCTGGACCTTTTAGAATATGAGTTCCCTAATTGGGGCTGTTAATCTGGTCTAATCAGGGAGCTCCAGCTGACAGATAAAAGGGGGAGCGTCAGAAATACTGCCATCTGCGAGCTGAGTCTGAAGAGGCAGTATAAAGTCAAGGTTGGAAACTGAAACAACTGATGATGATGTGGGAAACCAAAAGGCCATCACAACAAGAACTTAAACCTTTTTGGACCTGGAGAGACCAGCTTACTGTAGAGGACAGCATATTGTTATGGGGAGCAAGAATTATTGTCCTGACCAAAAATCACTGCCAAATACAGGCTGACCTCTACCAGGGCCGTCCAGGGGTCTCCAAAATGAAAATGTTGGTGAGAAGTTACATCTGGTGGCCAGACCTGGATGCAGACTCAGCCATGTTGGTGAGGCAGAGCCCAGAGTGCCAGCAAGGAGAAAAATTACCACCAGCAGCTCCCCCATATCTGTGCAAAGGGCCCATTCTTCAAACACCAGAATGACAATGGAAAAATTGCGCACATCTTTCTCGATACAGAGTCCTGAAAGTGTTGGTCACAGATAACTGGCCATCACTTACCAGCAGTGATTTGGGGTATTTCCTAAAATCAAATGGGATTCGACATATAAGGAGAACTCGACGGCACTCATCATCCAATGACCTGGCAGAAAGAGCAGTCCAAACATTGAAGGCCGGTTTGAAGAAACAGCCTACAGCCTCATTAGATACCAAGCTGACATGGTTCCTGTTTGATTACAGGATCACCCCACATGCAACTACAAGGATAGCATGGGCAGAGTTGCTAATGGTTAGAAGACTCCACACCAGGTTAAGAATGAGAGATAAAAGGTACTGCAGATGCTGGAGAATCCGAGGTAACAAGCATGGGGCTGGATGAACACAGCAGGTCAAGCAGCATCATAGGAGCAGGAAAACTTGACGTTTCGGGCCTAAACCCTTCATCAGAAAAAAAAGGTTAAGTATGATCTTCCCAGATATGGGAGGGAGGGTGAAATGGCATTAAGAATGCCAATGCCTGATACAAGACTCTTCCAAGCAAGAGAGATACAGTTTGATGCAGGAGACAAAGTTTGGTGTAAAAATCATAGAAATGGTACCGCATGAGCAACAAGGCATGGTCAATACGATATCAGGACCAGAGATGTATAAAGTTCACGTAGGTGTGACAGTCCTTAACAAGCACGTGGACCATTCACAATTCACAAACAGTGCAGGAGCAAAATGTGCCCGCTCCCTCGGAACAGTTAGAAGGGCTGTCAGAACCCGTGGGTTCACCCGTTCTGTCAAGCATTAATGAGTCCTCTGAATCAGAGATAGACATGGCGTATGTAACTGCCTCAATACCTTTGTCACCAGAAGAAGAGAGTGAAATTTTACCAACACACTCCTGGCATGTGTTATATGCCACCCACATCAGATGCCAAGCCAGATGAACCTGAGCAGGTGCTAAAATGCCCCAGGAGTCTCCGAAGAGAAAGGACCAGCCTATGCCCTCAGGCTCAGAGGTGGGGTGGGGATGGGATATAGTGACTGTAATGAAGTCAGCCAGCTGGACATCATAAAAAATGAGTTTCTTGATTGGGGCAGTTAATTTGGTTTAATCAGGGAGCCCTGGCTGACAGATAAAAGGGGGAATGTCAGAGATATTGGCACTCTAATAGCTGACCCTGAAGAGGCAGTACTAAGGACAAGGACTGCTTATGTGAAAATAAAGGGTCACTTGGATGATGGCATACCAGCCTTTGTGGAGTTACTTCACAATGCAGTTCTGAAATCCACATTATAGGAGGGACACGATAGCACTGGAGAGGGTGCACAAAAGACTTATCAGGATGTTGCATGGGCTGGGAAGTTTCAATTATGAAGAGAGATTAGACAAACTGAAGTTGTTTTCCTTGGAGTAGAGAAGGCTGAGCGGGTCATGACTGAAATAATAAAATTATGAAGTGCATAGGCAAGGTAGGCAGGAAGGAAGGTTTGCCCTTGGTGGAAGAATCAATGACTGGGAGCAGGTAAGGGTCAGGAGGTTTAGAAGAGATATGAAGAGGGTGGTGGGAATTTAGATCTCACTGTCTGAAGGTTGATAGAGGCAGAAATCCTCACAAGATTTAAGAAATATTTAGATGTGCACTTGCAGTGCCAAGGCATACAAAGTTAGGGGCCAAGTGCTAGAAAATGAGATTAGAATAGTCCGGTATTTTTTCTTTGACTGGCACAGACAGAATGGCCTAAGGGATCTTTTTCTGTGCTGTGGTTCTCTATGACTCTAAACCTACGTAGCGAAAGGTTTCAAAGTCAACATTGTGCAGATATTCACATTTCGGTTGACGTTGACTGGAAATCAAGATGATTAGTATGTGTCAAGTGGCCATATGATATTTAACTCTGTCACAAAATATGTGGGAGTCCTCCATACAATCATCTCCAAAGTCCATCAACTCTGCCACTCTGACAATCTCGGCAGCCTCCTCCTCTGGAACAGCATCGAAGAGCAGCTAGGAATTGTGGGTCACCCCAGCTGTCTGCCTCTCCCTTGAATTGTTCACTTTCTTCTCCTGTAAGGAGACAGAAAGCAAGGAACTATGGACATTTTAAGATAAGTGACACATTTACAGAAGATGGAAGGATAAAAATGGTGGGACGAGAATGCACATGATGACATGACATAGCATTAATATACGTCTGATTGAAATTGTCAGTTGCTCAGATGGGGATGGAAGGAGAGAAATGAGAGCAACTGGAATCTGAATGAATCACTATGCAGGAGAATGCTGTGGAAAACACAGTGTAAATGGAACAGCATTCATTTTTCACATCCTCATATTTACTGTGGCACTGTCTTCAAGTTCTGGTGATCACACTACAGAGAGGTCCTTGATTTCCCGTTCTGTATACTGGCCTCTTCCTCCTATTCACCTGAAACAGCATTTCTATGTAGACTCTCACAGCTTCCAGCATCACTTGCAGGGAAGTTTCAGGGAACTTTGGGCCAGCTTCTGACGTTTAGCTTCCATCGTTTTTGTCCCTGAAGCTTACAGAACTAATATAGGCATTCAATGCACACATTTTGACCTCAGCCATCATCAGCTGTCCATCTGCTGTGAGTAGGATAGTTCCGTTAAAATTCATTGCGGATATCATTAATGGGGGTTCAGTGCAAATCTACAAGGCCGAGCTATCTTTCCTAAAATGCAGTGCTCAAAACTACACCTATGGACTTCTGTCCTCGTATTGTTTTGTGTGGCTCATTGTTAAATTTAGTATTGGATAAAGGTCCTGTGAAGCACATTAGTGCTATGTTAAATGCATTATTTAAATACAAGTTATTGTTGCTTTATCATTTAAGCAGTTTAATTAAGCTGACCAGAAGCCCCAGCTTTATAAGTTCAAATAGCTTAGTTTTCACTTTCTCTTTTTGTCAAATATAGACTGAGTCAGGGAGGAGAAAATCTACAAGAAATGTCATCCTTCTTCCGGTAAATATCCATCACACAGCTGCATCGCATTCATCAGACCTCTCCCTTCACTACCGCCTCGATGATGCACACAGAGTAGCCATTACCCCTTCGGTGCCAAAGGCTCTATTGTTGATGATACGTGCTACATACAGATCCATGCTACAGTGTTGCCAACTGTGGCTAAATACATCCAAGACCAATTCATCACATGACCTCCTCAGACTATTGACATTGGTCACCCAATTTCACTCATCTTGGAGCCATGCCTTTCCATGGCTTTTCAACGTGTCCGCTATATGATTTATCAAAATCTGTTCAGCACTTCCCTTGGAAACATAGGAAAAACATGATGAAGCACTTCATCCCTGTACTTTAGGGGCTGAGTATTTGTTTTGTCATTACTTTTCTTTCAAATTTATTTTATTTGCAGATATTGATTTGCTTCTCTCGGGTCTACACTTTTCAGTTCCTTGTCTTTGAATTTGAATTCCCGTGTTTCCCTTTGTGCCATTCACAAACTATTATCGTGGCTTCCTTTCTGGTAATGATTCATCAATAGGCCTAACAATAAAATGGCCTGCATTAAAGATGACATCCCATGATTTTCTCAAAATAATTGGGTTTCATCCTGGCTAATAGGCCAGAGATGAGGCTATTAACCTTCATTGTATCAGTTGTGAATTGTGCAAGCTGGTCCATCTGCATTCAATGCATACACACAAGGGTTTGGTAGCATTGTAATTGACTAGTTCGTCGTTGCTTTAAAGAATGAGCTTTAAGCATAATTCAGGTCTTGCTGTGGAAAATAAATCTCAAAATGTAATATCCATGGACATAGGGCCTAAGCCACATTAAATGTTTTAAAGCAGCATCTCTTCAAAAGTTTACCAAGAGAAAATTGACGAATGATTTGGAAAAAAAGCACACTTTGTACATATTTTATATTTGTCAATATGCGATATAGTATTTTGCTTATAAGTCTGTCCCAAGAGTAATTGTATTTCTAAGTAAATCTGGTCAACAGCTTAGGCCTTGTAAATTTGATTGACGGGAGACCTAGGAGGATCCTATGTGCTCGTAGTAAGTAATTTAACATGGTTGGGGTTAATCGTCACCCTTGGGCTCTGCTAAACTTGGTGTGGAAGAGAACAAAAGACACAGGTTTCAAATTATAAAAGACACAGTCTGTCATCAAGCTATTTGCAGAGAAAAAAAAGTCTTTTGAGAAATCTCGAGCCGTAACGAATGGCATGTTGTGGTTCACAAAGGTTAGTAATGTATATCACTTAGTGTGAAGTCGCGCTTTGAACATAATGGTTCCAAGTCGTTTTATTTCTCCCTTGCTGGGCAAAGTGAGGAAAATGGTGAGAGAGGGACTCAACCAAAATGACCATTAACATTAGCTTTGGAGAAACAGCATGTTGCGGCTGTTTGTGCTTTTTGTTTTTCTTTTTCATTCATTTTCTCCCACTGTGCCATTTTGCCATTTTCCACCTCTGTTTGTTTCCTGGTATGTCTCTTTGTTGACATGAAAAATGTAACTTTTCATAACTTCATTTTAGTTCAGTCTTCTGGAGTTGGAATTACAGTTTCACTTCCAGATATCTTCATTCTATGGTCCCCCATGGTGGATTCTATTATTGTCTCTGTTTTAAAGACCCAAAACATCAGCTTCCCTGCTCCTCTGATGCTGCTTGGCCTGCTGTGTTCGTCCAGCTCTACACTTCGTTATCTCTGTTTTAAACTACTCTGCTTATAAGAAGGACATGTCTTGCTTTGCAGTTTTGGACAAACACTTGTAATTCTTATTTTATACAGCTTGTAGGAAACTCCTTGCTATTAAGAACTGAAAATTCAATTAAATAATCATATCAACATTACATCAGGTGCCATCATCTTTGTAATTTCTTCAATCTTTTAGCATTTACATTACCTATTAGGAATGCTGAGGGGACAAACCATCTGTGCTAACCATTTGTCTTTTCAATGGAAGAAAATTGCACTTGATATTGATAAAGATTGAATGCAAAGTGTCAGAAGACATATTTTTACAAATATATTTGCAGGAATTTGCCACCAGCGATGATAATATTTAAACTGAGTTTTAATTGCAATGCATTTTTCTGAACATGACGTGATTTCTGGCTCAGTTAATCAAATTAATTGGACCGTAACATAATAAAAGATTACTGTGTAAATAAAGGGCGTGCTAGTGTTGTGGTTACTTGACTGTAATCCAAGTTCATAATCCAGCAGAATAGGAATGGAAATTCCACCATGGCCATTTGGAAATCGGAGTTCGGTATTAAATAGAAATCTGGAGATTAAAAAAGCTGGATTTCAAATAAAAGTAGCGGTGCATTTTTGTAAACAAAAACCTAACTGCTCCACTAATTTCTTCCAGGGAAAGAAACCTGTCATATTTTCTGACCTGGCAGAGATGTTTCTCCAGTCTGACATCAATGTGGTTGAGACTGAGCTGCACTCTCGTTATCTAGCAAATGACTCAGTTGAAGAAGGCCCACCACCAGTTGGGATCCACAGAGATACTAGGGAGGAGCAATGACTGTGGGCCTTGTCAGCAACATGTGTTGTCCAAAACGTTCTTTTAAGAAGCATTAATTATACAAAGAAAGTCAGATGTTCATCGTTGATTAACAATGAGAACAGCATCAAAAATAAGATTTGGGATCCGCTTACCTTCTTTGGTGGGTTAATTCTCTGTTCTTTTTGCTGTTTGCTTTAAATTCAAGCCATCTGGATGACTGTGAAAAGGAAAATGCTGGAACTATGGAATGAGCTAACCATTACAGCCATCTGTGGCTATCCTTTCCATGGCTGTTAAGGGAGCAAAAGCCTTTGTGCAAGGTTAACTTCTCTAATGTTAAATGGCTATCAGAAGTAGGCACTGATGATTTATAAGACACTTTCTAGGTTCTCTGTGCAAACTAATTTGATTTGTATGAATGGGTAAATGCTATTTATTTGGTTGTTCAAATTAAAATGGTGAAGCAGAAGTTCAACCTGCTGTCTGAATGTGAACTGACCTTTCAGGTTAGCAATCTACTGTGTTGGGTGAGAGGAAGGACAGTAACTTAGCTAGAGGGCAAATCTTTCAGTTGGGGTGGGGCGTGGGGGTGGGGAGGGGTGTGGCACAGCCGTTACATTGAAATTTGTGTTTAGAATATAAACTTAAATATAATAGAGTTTCCATTTGTGGTAAGAATGACAGCTGAGGGGATAAATGATGTGTGGTTTGCTGGAGGATTATCATCATCATTGGCAGTCCCGCGTCAACACGGACGACTCTCTACCACTCTCAGGGTGAGTCCACAGGTGGCTGGACAGTTGGATGTGGCTTCCGCAGGCTCTGCCACACTTGGGACAAAAGGTAGTCACAGGAATGGGTGCATGGGGTGTTGGTGTGGCAGTAAGCTCCTCATGCTGTTTTTGCCAGGCTTCTGCTTTTTCCTGATGGCAAGTTTCAAAGTGTTCGACGCCTTCCCGGATACTCCTCGTCCACTATGGACCGTCTTGAGCCAGTGATTCCCAGGTGTCGGTGGGAATGTCGCACTTCACCAGTGAGGCCTTGAGGGTATCACTGTCCACCTGGGGCTCGCCTGCAATTTTGAAGCTGGGAGCAGAGTCCCTCCTTGGGGAGACTTGTGTCGGTCATATGGATAATGTGCCCAGCTGATCAATGGTGGTCAATGCCTCAATGCTGGAGATGCTGGCCTGGTTGAAGACGCTGGTGTTGGTGTGTCTGTCTTCCCAGTGGATTCACAGAATTTGTTAGAGGACATGGGACTTTCAAACAGCCAATGTTAGGTCTGGCAAAACACATCTGTGTATACAGCTAAGATTGCTTGGGCAAAAGATATCAGATCTTGTTTTAAAGTGAGAAAGAATGCAACATATTAATATAAGGAAGTGGTTTCTGGATCAAAATGTTTGAGAGAGCGTTGCCTCTGATGAGAATTAGGAAATGGCAATGCTAAAGGAAGGTGGGCTCACTTTTCAATCTTAAGGTGAGTCAAAGCTTACAGTATAAGAAGAAGGATCTCGACCTGAAATATCAGCTTTCCTGCTCCTCTGATGCTGCTTGGCCTGCTGTGTTCGTCCAGCTCTACACCGTGTTATCTCAGTATAATTAAGCACGCTTGGCTGAATCTTATTTTTTGGCTAAGTCGAATTACATTGAGATTTTCAGAGGGACCATCTTCACGAGGCCTGGTGAGATTTCTCACTGCTCCTTACCTCATCCCTATGGTGTTCCTCATATCGATTCTAACCCCAGCTTACCATGTTCTGATCCTGGAACAACTTGTCATTCACTGGACATTGGCCAAAAGCCTGGTGCTCATGCCATATTTAAAAGACCCTGTGTACCCAACAAACATATGCGTTCTAAAGATGCCTTGCTTGGTAAAGAACGCTTTCTGAAGAAGGGGATAATGGCACTATCATTGTCTTACAGGGACCTAGAGGTCCTGTTCATGCAAGGAAGAGGGGTTCCCTTCCCAGAGGATTGACAGATGAGGCTAAGCTACCAGACTCTGGCAGCCTTGTCCGAGATGGTAACCTGTATCAGTGCCATCTCAAAGCTGAGGAGGAATGGCCTAACAAAGCTGCAAGAAGGTCAGTGCCCGAAACGTCGAGTTTTCCTGCTCCTATGATGCTGCTTGACCTGCTGTGTTCATCCAGCCCCATGCTTGTTATCTCGGATTCTCCAGCATCTGCAGTACCTTTTATCTCAGGTCAGTGACCTTCTCTGCTTTGCCAGGGCAGATTCCACACTCTTTTATGTGCTGCTGTTACGTTTACTCTATGTCTGCTACTGCACCCACCTCCCAGCAAGGCTCATAATCTGTTACTCTCACTATTGCCTTGAACATCTCCCCTCACTGTCTCTAACCTTACCCACAACCTTCCCAACACTAACCCTGCATGGCCTCTGTGCTTCCTACTCACTCATCCAGAACACCTCACCAACTTTTTGAACACCTGCACCAACTCTAACAGCCGTGCCATCCAATTTCGCCACATTCGATTCCTCCCTTTCTCTCATTCCAGGAGAAAACAGCCCACAAAATGGCAGAAAAGGCCTGGATGGGTGGAGGAGTATCAGGTATCAGGCTCCTCACCAGCAATGAGGAAACTGTTTGGGAATGCTAAGACATTTATATCCACCAAATAAGTAATTCTGTTGTCAGTATCATTCATTGCACACAATTTCTAACCACTGGCCTCAATATCTTCTCTCTCCTTTGTCTTGTTGGCCCTGCTAGCATCTCCATCACCATGCAGTGAACTGACTGGGTCCCCCAAAAGTCATCTCCTCGAACTCTGAGAGCAAGAGTATCGAGGCCACAGAGGAAGTGTCAGCAAAGCTGTCTCCCGCACCTCCCATCTGCCCAGATGCTGACACGAAGACTCTTACCAATTTTTATAGATGCGCCATAGAAAGCATTCTATCTGGGTGCATCACAACTTGGTATGGTATCTCTCTTTCCAAGATTGTAAGAACCTACAGACAGTCGTGAGCACAGCCCAGTCCATCACACAAACCAGCCTTCCATCCTTTGACTCCATCAAATGTCCCGCAATCTCGAGAAAGAAACCAACATAATCAAGCCCCCTCCCATTCCGGTTATATTCTGTTCCACCGTCTTTCATCAGGCAGAAGATATAGAAGTTTGTATACACATACAAACAGATTCAAGAACTACTTCTTCCCCACTGTTATCAGACTTTTGAATAGACCTCTCAAATGTTAATGTTGATCTCTCTCTCTGCACCTTCTCTACTGATTTGATACTGCATTCTGCACTCTGTTCTGCTACCCAGATGCACTTTGTATGGTATGAACTGCCTGTATAGCATACAAAACAACACTTTTCATAGTATCTCAGTACATGTGACAACAATAAAGCAAATCAAATCAAATCTTGGTCGGTACAGTAACCTTAGAAAGTTTGGAAATACAAGCTGCTGAGCATCTCACAGTGAAAGGCCTGTGGCTGGCTGAGAAAGAAATGCCCCAGGCCGCTGGCATTTGGAGGACTGCCAGGGACCAGGCACATGCTCAGCCCCAGGCAGGACAGGGCCCTAAGTCATCAGCAGTCCGACACCATCACCCCAGCCATTGGTCCTCAGGCTTGTAAGAATGCCAACAATTGTGGGGTTTAGTGGGTGAGGAACCTGGTGGGCATGCCAGATGCCTCTTCCTCTCATGGAGTCAGGGCAGTGCCAGGAGGCACACAGCTGGAGATGATCTAGGCACATGCCCCTCAGAAGTCTCCTCTCAGGACACTTATTAGGTAGCTGGGTCCTCCACCTCTACTTTCACCTACCCTCCTCTGAACCTTGAAAGCTGAAGCCTCCAGGGTCAATTCTCATCTGGCAAGAAGACCCTCTCCAAGCCTCCTAAGTTAGTGGGCTTCACTCCATCCCCCTCAGCTACAGAACCAGGAAATACACTAAGATATATTGAGATGGACAGGAAGAAAATTTATTGAGGGCACGATAGTGGCACAAGTGACAATACATTGTACCTCATGTTGAACATTTCTATAAATTGCGCCGTGTTGACGTTACATCTGGTTGTTTGTCTCTGTTTGTAACTGTGTTACCATGACACATAACTTCATGGCCAGACAGGATGTACAATGGATCGATGACAATGCTGCAGTGTGTGGAAGCAAGATTAACAAGGTGTACAGAGAGCAATGGTTCTTGTTGGTACCACTGACCCTCACCCTACAACATCCCTGTTCTTTTCTGGCCTCTGTTGTCAAAAATGTTGGTGTGAATGAGTTGCTCGGTAGTGTCTGGAGCAGAGAAGTGCACAGGAAACAAGGAGTCAATGCATTAGGATGGCCAATGATTAGGGAACCCACAGATCTGTGTCCTGTACAGTGTATGGGTTATATATCGTTGCCCTCCAAAGGCCCTCACATTAGTTTGTCCTGCAGCCCCCTCCCTCAAAGACTGAGTCACTCCAATAGTGGTTGCAGCCATTTTCTTTCCCATTGAACACTTCCATCATGGTGGAAAGCCCCCAGTAAGTATATTTTGACCTGTGGCTGCCAGCCTCCACCTCTACATGGCTTTGAGACGCAGACATCTAGATTCCCTTCCTTGTAGCCATTCCCATGAACCCACTGGCTTCGCATCTCTCCAGGTCTCCACCCAATGCACTTGCCCGAGGCTGCATCTGTACTTTTCTCTCCCGCCCCAGCATGTAAAGTCACCATGCTAAGAGTGTTGATACACACTGCCCCTCCCTTCACACCAGAGTGTTACTGACTGGGAACAAATTCATCAATTCCCTCACAGACCCTTTCCCCTTAGTTACTATGAACAGATTCAGCACAGTGATTGTGGCACACACCCCTTTCAGAAGTATGACCAACCAAGAAATGCCCAGGCCCCTGACTAATGCCTGGACATCTCCCTGCCTGCAATAGCCTCATGTTTTAAGTATCTGTGGTGGACCTACAGGATTTACCATGACCCAAGCCCTGAGCTTCAGAGGCACGGACTCCCTGATCAAGAACACCCTAACAAAACAACTGATGGTAGCCAACTCCCCTGGACTGATCCTGGAAGATGCCCTTGACTTTCTGTGTGACTGATGAGTACCTCCATGGACTTCGGTGAGGGTTATTCCTCTAAGACTGAGAAGCCTGGCTACCTGTTTGTTGCACATGCTCAGTGTTTACTGCATAAACTGCTGGCACATGGTGCTGGTGTGAAATTGACAGCAAGATGGAAACCCGCTAGCTTGCGGACTGATGACCAGCAAACCTATTGCCTGGTTGTATGCCTGCGCTATTTGGCGCAGCAATGCAAAGCAAACATATAGATAAGTGCTAAGAGCAAGTGAGCAGCCCTGTGATGCAGCCTGAGCCAGTACTTGAGCTGAGTAGATGCTTGTGTACTTAACGTGCTGCAACCTTTCAATGTTAGTGCAGCGTGGGATGTGGAGTCCATGCTTCCTGTGTGTGGTGCAATCGAAGAGGAGACATGATATGGTGATGAGAGATTGACAAATGTCAGGCTCCACTGTGTGTGTGTGTGTGTGTGTGTGTGTGTGTGTGTCTGTCTGTCTGTCTGGAATTGTGGATCATGCCCCACAATGATTGTCTGATTGATTGATGATTTTATTGTCACGTGTACCGAAATACAGTGAAAAGCTTTGTTTACAAGCGGTACAGGCAGATCACAGCAAGCGAAGGATGTACAGATCAAAAAGACTTAGAGGTATAAAGGTTACATTGCAGGTTACATTATTGGAGGCTAGAGTCCATTCACCAGCGTGATAATGGTCAGAAAGAAGCTGTTCCTGAACCTGCCCCTGTGTGCGTTCAGGCTTCTGCTTCGTGTTGAACAACAGGGAGGTTGTTCGCAGCTGGAGCTCAAGCAGAAGTCACTCTGATCTCCATGATGAGATTTCTCCATGTTTAATAAAGTAGAAAGCTGAATATTAATGGGGTGAATTGAACTGTTAATAAGGCATTGAATAAGCAAAATCCCCCTCAATCGGTGACTCACTGCTGTCTTGTGAGAAACTCTCTACTGTACACCACTTGTGAAAAGTGTAAAAGATACAGCGAGTTACTCCTGACAGTGAGACCTAACCTCCCTGGACTTCTCAGTCAATCTTGCCCCAAATCTCACCTTTGGCCATGTTGCTTAGACACATGAACTTCTGTCTGCTATCTATTTCAAACAGGATCAGTTCTCTGGAAAGGTGTTAACATCTCATTAGTGTTATGACTTAACTCACCCACACTTACCACGTTAAAAGCTTTGGGAAGCAAACTCTTTACTGTCATGGTCCTGATGCATTTATATTTATCTATCGTTTTTCAAACTCCTAGGAGGACATAATGCATACCTAAAAATAGATATTTAATAGCTTGTTTGCAGAACTCACAATAAGATGAAATTGGTGTCATTTCCTTCATAACAAGATTTATCATCGTAAAGGTAAAGTCATCGTTGTCTTAGCACACCATAAGGACTGCTGTCTCATTAGAGAGAGATAGAGACACAGCTGGTGGTGGCTTAACCTGACAGTTAGCATACCTCAGGTAAAGGATGAGGTTGAAAAAGAGAGTCCTTCATGGTAACTTCAGCCAGTGTGGGAATTGAACCACGCTATCAGCGGTAGTCTGCATTGGAAACCAGCCAATGGAACTAACCAGCAGCCCCCAATGTATGTGCCCACTGTACACCAAGTCCTGTTAGAATTATGTCTCGAGTTTTGCTTTCCAGCTGTTTAATTTCTTCCTTTGGTTAGGTAGCTCAGATGGTTAGAGCATGGCACTAATAGTGCCAAGGTCCTGGTACACTGACCAAGTCTGCAGGTTTCCAGCACAAAGTTAACATTGCGTGTTCTCACATGAAAACGTGTGGCTGTATTTTCTTCAAATAAAAGAGAGCTGGCTAAAGAAGGGCAGAACCAGTGATTAAATATTCCTGCCTGCAAGCTGTTTGGGGAAGATAGAAAAGGAAAGGAGGGAGGAGGCAGCATTAACGGCAGAGAATGTTACAAACCCTTTCTGTACTGTATGATTCTATGGAGACAACAGATGTTCTAGAGGGATCAAAGACACAATTTATTTGTTCAAAGAAGGGTGTGAGGGTAAAATCAGCAAATATTTTTCAGTAAGTTTAACAAAATTAACAGTCACTTTGACAAATGTGGATGATTTAAAGAAAGCCGGCATGTTTTTTGAAGGAAATAATGTTTAAATAATCTGATTGTGTTCGTTGATAAGATAACAGAAATGTTCAATATGGTGTATATAGACTTTTAAAAGGCATTTGATAAAGTGCCATATAACAGATTTGCCTACAAAGTTGAATTGCCATGGAATAAAGGGGACAGTGTGTAGCAATGGATACAAAGTTGGCTGAATGACAGCAACCAGAGTACAGTGGTGAAGTTTGTTTTTCAATAGTCAGCACTAGGGCACTACTTTTCATGGCTTGTGTTTATACAGCAAAATAAAGAAGGCACGGCTTGTAAGTTTGTGGATAACACTATAATTGGTGGTGTAGTGGACAGTGAAGAAGGTTTTCTGAGATTACAAAGAGATCTTGGGTCAATGGGCTGAGGAGTGGCAGATGGAGTTTAAATTGGATGAGTGTGAGGTATTGCATTTTGTTAAAACAACAAGAGCAATTATACAATTAAAAGTAGGGCCTTGGGTAGTGTTGTAGAACATAGAGACCTAGGGTACACAGGAACATAATTCTTTGAACTTTGTGTTGCAGGTAGATGGAGTGGTTAAGAAGGCATTTAACATGCTTGCCTTCATTGCTGAGACCTTTGAGTATAGGGGTTAGGACATCATGTTGAGGTTGGATAGGGCATTAGTGAGGTCTCTTCTGAAATATTGTTTCCCGTTCTGGTCTTGCTGCTACAGGAAGGATATCATTAAGCTGAAGAGGGTTTAGGAAAGACTTACCAGAATGTTGCCAGGAATGGAGGGTTTGAATTATAAGGAGAGGTTTTGTCATGGTGGGGATCATGTCTGGGTGGTTTGAGTTACTCAAGGACCTACTAGATTTGCAGATGAGAGTAATGTAGTTGCTGTCGTCTACAGCGACTTCGGTAAGGCTTTTGACAAAGTGCCACATGAAAGATTGCTCAAAAAGATAAGAACCTATGAGATTCTGGGTCATTTGGATCTAAAATTGGCTTAGTGATGGGCAGCAGAGGGTGATAGGCATAGGGTATTTTGTTGACTGGATGCATACATCCAGTGATGTACATTTTGTTCTCTATCGCGTGCATAAATGATCTAGACGTAAATGTAGGAGATTTGATCAGTAAGTCTGCAGACAACACAAAATTTGTGGTGTGGTAAGTAGTGAAAACGAAAATTTTAAACTGCAGGATGATATAGTCAGACTGGTCAGGTAGGCTAAACAGTGGCAAATAGAATTCAATCCTGAAAAGTATGCCATAGCATACAAGACTGAAGGTTAACTGCTAGAAGATGAGATGACAATAGATAGGTGCTTGATGACTGGCATGGGCATGATGGGCCAAAGGCCTCTTTCTGTGCTGTTAAACTATATTACTCCAACTTAGAGGGGTAGGTGGAGGCTGCAGATTGCTGATGTCTTGTCCCAGCCAACATGTCTTCACTACAGAGTCTATGCATGCTCCAAGGACACCATCCTGTTCCATCCTTCATCTATGCAAGTTGGGGTTATAAACCACCAGTTTCACCACACCATCATGACTACTCTCAGCCCAACGCACGCAACAGCCTTTCAAGACTTGAATTTGGAGGTCAGGGATATCCTGCAATTGCATGCTCCTGCCTGATCAATTTGTGTGCAGTGTAGGATTGAGCAAAAATCCCTATATTCCGAAATACGGGACCAAAATCCTGGACTTTGCGAATAACTTTTAAAAGTTAAAAAAAAGGCAGCTGGGCTAGAAACCTGATTAGAGTTTCTGTGATTAAAACTGATTCAAACCACCCAAAAATCAACAGATTACTGATCGCAAACCAGATCCCACCTTCCCTCCACAAACAGAATGGCAACCGTAGCAGGACACTGGCAGAAGGAATGTGATGCTGTAGAAGGTGTTTCAGAAGCAAAGTCTTTGATGGAGGAAAGGATCTCCTCGTATGTGCTCAAAAAGGTGAATATAGCTAAGAAATATGTCCTTGAGCTCTTGAGAGCTGAGCATCCAGGGGAAGCAGCAGGTCAGTGCACTGACAGCAAGGAGTATAAGCACTCCATAGAGAGGGCGATCTGGCTCCTCTGCCTTCAGCAATAGGTCCGGGTACTGGATAGGAAAGTCAAGTGAACTAAAGGCAGAATTAAGAGAGGCAGAGGAAGGCTGTAACATGAGGACCAGGGTAGGAGAAATGCTGTATGCAGACCTGCAGCAAGAGAGACAAGAAAGGTGGCAAGCAGAGGAAAGGTCCAGAAACAAGCAAGATTACCTGAGGTAGTAAGACCTGCCGATGCTGGATTCAGGGATAACACGGTGTGGAGCTGGAGGAACACAGTAGCCCAGGCAACATCAGAGGAGCAGGAAAGCTGACATTTCAGGCTGGGGCCCTTCTTCAGGTGTCAGGTTACAGAAGCCAAAACAAGTGAGCAAGCACTGAAACAGGAGAATAGATGAACAAATAAAGTGCAGGGGGAGAAGCTAAGGGATATCCAGGCGGCCTACAAGGTAGCCTACAGTGAAGGGTATCAGAGGGGAGAGTACAGTCCCTGCCAGGAGCAGAACCATAAGCTGAGCCTAGCTCTGTACCAGGCCAGAGGCATGGTTTGCCAGATCAGTCTTGGTGTGGCTCAGGCAGGCAGGGAAGAGCAAGGGGGACAGGTGGGAACAGATAATAGGTCAGTCAGCGATACTCGGTCACTTGTGGCCTTGGGGGAGACCCAGTTTGGCAGCAGGGAGAGCAGACAGACTACAGGGCAGGGGAGAGCTCTGGACCACTGCCTGTGGTGCCAGGAGCAGGCTAGCTTCGGCAGCAGATGGAGGCTCGACCAGTACCTGTGACACTGAGAGCAGGCCTGGTCCAGCAGCAGGTAGATGTGGGTGCAAGGCCAGTCTGGGAAGGGTCGGAACCAGGGCCCATGTGCTCAGTACAGCAGCAGGCAGATGGGGGTGCAAAGCCAGTTCAGGAAGGTTCGGGACCAGGGCCCATGTGCCTGGTATGGCAGCAGGTAGATGGGGGTACAAGGCCAGTAGAGGAAGGGTTGAGACCAGGGCCCATGTACACAGTAGAGCAGCAGGTAGATGGGGGCGCAAGACCTATACAGGAAGGGTCCGGACCAGGGCCTATGTGCCTGGTATTGCAGCAGAACTTTGGTATACCTGGGATGGTCAGGAGCAGGGACAGCTAGACAGTCATTTCGAGTCTCCACACAGAACCCAGCAGCTCAGGGCTATGATAGCCCACCTGGAGAAACTCACGCAGAGAGGGGACCCATCTGTACACTTCAAGGAAGTGGAACAGGCCGAACATGGCTGTGACAATGTTGAGATGGCCAAGTTGCTGCTGTTGTCCCTGGACAGCAGGCTGTACAAGGCCCTCTCAGGTGACAGCATGAAACGGCAGAGTACATTCGCTACCATCCAGGAAGAGATGCACAAAGCCATGGGCTTCAATGATGGAAGATCATTCTCCTGAGTAGAGAATGTCCTATAGGTCACAGGGGAAATCCCGCAGGCTATCACAGACAGGCTGAGCCCCTGTGGAGGGTACCTAGACCAGGAGAGGCTCTGGGGGGACAACTGGGCCCGATGGCTCCATATCCTGGTGGTCAACAGCTAACTGAGGTTGTGGACCAAGGCCGAGCTTTGGTTTGACCCCAAGGACTCCCAGACCACCGAGGAGCCAGTGGTAAGGCAACTGTCCCTAGCGTTTAGGCACAGCCAGGGGGCTGAAGGCCCATCCAAGGGTGGTGCACATGAGTTGAAGCCCACTCTGAGTAAGAAAGAGTGGGCTCGAGGGGGAGGTAGCCCTCTCAATAAGAAGTGTGACTACTTTGGGGGTGGGAGGAGCGGACACTGGTGGAAGGATTGCCCCAACCCACGGAGGAAGGGTGAGGGGAGAGATCCTGCTGTGCCTGTCCAGGAACAGGGTCCAGTAGCGCTGGGCTCCCCAACTCCTTTGAGGAGATTTTAGAAGCGCTTCAGGCCACATTCACAGGGTCAGGGACGGTAGCTACAATGGCGAGTGTAAGAGCCCCCACAATTCCACACCAGAACCCCGGCCTGTGTCTAGACCCGGAAGGGTTTAGGGTGAACCCATTGAAGACATAGGTGGGCCGACGGGAAGGGAAATTCATGGGACTGACTGTGCAGGTGGGGGAGAGTAAAGACGGACTCCGCACAGTGGGCATGTACCAGGCCATCACAGTGGCTAAGGAAGGAACCCAAACAGGTACCTGCGGAGAACCAAGGGGCTCAGGCCTGATTGCAGCAGCCCGGGATAGAGGGGTAGCGAGGGGGGTGGGGGGTGGGTTGCAAGGCTAGCAGTGGCCCCATACCCAAAGATGGCCCAGGCACAGGATCCTGTCCTTAACCCTCTCCTGGGAACACTGGCTGGGGGAAAGAAGGTAGAGAGCACGGACCAAATAATGAGGCAGCCAGGTGGGTCACAATAAAGGGGCAGGCAACCAGGCAGTGGCCCTGGACGATGGGAAACCCCCAGGTGAAGCCCCAGTCCCACAGGCCCAGAGCTCCCAGGGGAAGCCACAATCCCACAAGCCGCAGGTCCTCCAAGGCCAGTCAGCCCACGCATAGTTTGGGAGTCAGAGGGTGCTCCAAAGACAGGGACACAGTGGTTCCCAGGGGTGGAAGGCCAGGCAGCAACCACAGAGAGTGAGGAGGTCCTGGGAGATGACACGGTCCCACTGGCCGCAGAGCCAGGGTCAGCCAAGACACCCTCCAGCCAGGCCAAACCATCCATAGTCTGGGACTCAGGAGGGCTCTTGTTGAGCAAAGAGGGAACAGTGCAGAGGACCCTCTGAACTCCAAAGCCAAGGGCACCATAGTCCCTAGTGTACACCCTACCCAGAGGCCAAAAAGGGCACAGAACCATCAGCTTCTAGTCTGGCCACCTGGAGACGAGTGGTGTTGTACAGTTTGAGTGTACGTAGCTTTGTGTAGTTTTTTTGGGTTTATAAGGTTTGTGCGATTTGCAGGATGTTGGGCTGTTTTAATATAGAATTGAGCCCGAGTACTGCTGAAAGGTGAGGCTGTTTTTGTGTTCAGGTCTGCCAGATGGACAGGATTTTCACTGCTGCAATGCTCTAAAAGGAGGGAACAGGTAGGTCCCAGTGGTAAGGGAGACATTTCACAAGATGCCACCCCCAGGGGACCAGGGTATGGTTTGGGAATCTGAGGGGGGAGTGGGGTCACTGGGCTGTGACCTCCCTTACACTAAAGTTTAGAATGAAGACTCACTTATGAGAATGATGCCCACAGGAGACAGAGCAACTGCTAGAGATGTTCCAAAAGGTTCCACAGGCTAGAATTTGGGAAAACACAAATCAACCAGACACACACACACCAAGCACATTAGGGTACACTAACCCAAAGAGAGAGGGCACAGTTTTGAGATAACAAGGTGTGGGGCTGGATGAACACAGCAGGCCAAGCAGCATCATAGGAGCAGGAAAGCTTGACGTTTCGGGCCGAGACCCTTCATCAGAAATGGGGGAGGGGACGAGGGTTCTGAAATAAGTAGGGAGAGAGGGGGAGGCGGATAGGAGATGGATAGAGTAGAGGATAGGTGGAGAGGA
>JAHRHZ010000218.1:8313516-8324581 GCA_024137785.1 Ginglymostoma cirratum
GAAACGTCAAGTTTTCCTGCTCCTATGATGCTGCTTGACCTGCTGTGTTCATCCAGCCCCATGCTTGTTACCTCTATTCAGCTTCTTTGGTCTTAGGGAAATGACTCCAGTCTATCTAGTCTTGCTCCATAGCTGAAATGCTGCATCCCAGACAACGTCTTGCTGAATCTGCTCTGTACCCTCTCTAGTGCAATCACATCTTTCCGATAGTGTGGTGATCAGAACTGCACACAGTACTCCAACTGTGACTTATACAGATCCATCATAACCTCCATGCTCTTGTACATATTCGAAATTTCCATCCTATCATTTCCCTGAAAAAAGAGAGAATTGGAAGTGACACAGAAATTAGGCAAGGTGGCTAAAAATGAGATATGAAAGCATAGAAATTGGGTCGACTCTTCTCCGTAGTATGGTTGTGAAGTTGCCATTTAATGGTTAGGGGAAAATCTTGGAATATTCTTGACGTCAAGTTTCTAGCTTTTCATTCTCACCATGTTTTCCAACTCTCTCATTATTGACCAAACCAGTCCAGACTAGGAAAACTTCCACCCAATGTGTGTAACGCAAGCGTGTTCAGTCAGGTTTATTCTGATAATTCCTCCTAATGAAAGTATTTCATATGTACCTTCGTCTCTCAACAGTTTGATTAGAAAACGCTTATAATACGTACCTTCAATAATCTATCCAGATGCTTCAATGTTTAGCAAAGCTGACAGACAGAAATGTATAAGTTATAGATCTGTTATCTGAATATCTGTTGTTGGAAACATACTAGAACCTATAATTAAGTAAGGAGTGATTGAACACTGAAAATTCTCAGCTGGTTGGAGAGAATCAGTCTGCAATCCGAGTGAATTTTGAAAGGTGATGACTACATGATGCCTTAACAGGAAAAGAAGAGTGGTCAACAGTTGCTGAGTGTCAATGGCTGGCATTTTCACTCTCTGTATAAGAATTGAATGGGCAATAGAGGACCAGCATCTGATTTTACGTTGCTCTCAATCTTCATCTCTAATGACTTTAAATCAACTAAGTGGAATTAAGCACCATTTACTAAATTAGGATTCCTGTGATAAGGCGGTTTAGTCATGGGTCCAACTTCTAACAATGCATTCTTTCTTTGACAGTACAGTACTTGGAAGTCTTGTGTCTCTACAGAGATGGGACTTTGATGATTATATTTCCCATTCCCAATGTATTTTAAAAATGTCATTTCCCCTTTTTTTTTTGCTTCTTACCTTGGAGCTGCTTTGTCTTTCTTCTAAGAAATCATAGTAATTTTATAACCAAAAGAGACATTTGTATGATGGGCCACCAATGTATCAATTTAACATTATTTCAAGCTTTCTTTTTTTTTTGATTTGTAAGATTATTATCGGATAAAGTGGCTTTAAAAAGAAAGGTCAATGGATATGAAATTCAATCTTCAATTCAAATTTATAGAATGCAAGGACAATAGATTAGATTCTTTTGTGAGAGAAGCCTATGGATAAAATGATGTCACCCATATCAAGTTAACCTACAATTTATGCATCTGATATCTGAAGAGGGGAATCTCATAAGAATTGTGATTGAACTTAGCAGAAATAGGATTATTCTGCAACCTCCATATTTGAAATATGTGGGATATAATTAAAACAAGTATCTGAAGCATTGTGGAGTCGGGGAAGGGAAGGGAGCAGAAAACACATTACTAATCTTTCACCTTCTTTAGTCCCAGACCACCTTAACTGATCAATTATTCAGGCTAATAAACCTATATCTGTTCTGTTCATTATCCACCATTCACTGATGCTTTATGCCCATGCTCTCTTCTTTTTCCACTTTCCTCCTCACAACATCAGATTGGAGTACAATTCCAGAACAGAACTGTTGCTTGCTTAGGTGCCTCATCCTTCAAAGGTGAAAGTAGAGGTTGCGTGACACCAGCTCAATCAAGCAGAACATATAGTAGAACTGTGATTGATTCCACAGTCAAATAACTCCAATATTTGAGAAAGTTGACGGAAACAAACTAGGGAGTTATAGACCAGTTATCCTAACATCTGCTGTCAGGAACTTACTGGGGCCTATAATTAAGGAGGGAGTGACTGAACACTGAAAATTCTCAGCTGGTCGAAGAGGATCAGTATGGAATGTTTGAAGATGACGACTTTACCAGTGAACAGGGGAATGTTTGTGGATACGATTTATTTGGACTTCCAGAACACTTAATAAAGTCCATCATAAAAAACTGTCGGCCAGACATGAAACTGAAGATTTCAATGCTCATGGTAGACTCCACATCAACCAGATGTTTTGATTTTGCTTTGATTTATCATTGTCACTTGTACCTAGATGCAGTGAAAAGTTTTGTTTTGCATGCAGTACTGGGAGATCATTGTACAATATGCATAAGGGTAATAGAACAGATCAAGGAATACAATGTTATGGCTGCAGAGAAGGTGCACAAACAGCCAAGTCAAAATTAAATTTGAAATTTGAGAGGTCCTTCCAGAAGTCTAATGATAGCAGGGAAGAAACTGTTCCTGACGGTGTTTAAGCTTTCGTATCTTCAGCCTGACAGAAGAGGTAGGAGGGGTATTTGATTATGTTGGCTCCCTTTCCGATGCAGCGAGATGTATAGACAGAGTCAATAGATGAAAGTTGGCTTGTATGATGGACTGGGCTGTGTTCACAACTTTCTGTAGTTGAAGGCCATTGATAACCCTGTTCTGGCCCTCTGTGCCACATACCCACGCCAATTTAACACCACTTACCTGATTGGTGAAGGTCTTCTTCAATACTTTAAGGTGGATGCCCAACTTCAGAAAGTTGCCAGCCAATCAGCAGCATAGAAAATTTTTAAAAAAGAAGTTGATAGATTAAAAGAAGGAGCAAACCTTGGGAAAATGGATTTTGAGAGGGTTGAATTTGTGTTCATTCATTTGGATCTGATAAGAAGTGAAAAGTAAAAGAATATTTTCTTAATGATTAAAAGCTGGAAAGGCCCGAATGTACAGATTTGGAATAAAACTGAAAGTGCTTGAGAAATTCAGAAAATCTGTCAGCATCTGTGGGGAGAGAAAAACAGAGTTAATGTTTCGAGTCCAATATGACTCTTCTTCTGTCCCAATGCTGCCAGTGGTGATCTTTCCCAACACCTTGTTCTGATTTCAGATCTCCAGCAGTCACTGTACTTTGATTTTATTTGAGTGTTTAATTCGCTACCATTTCTCTTCCAGGTATGCCCACTTTGAAGACATTCCGGTCACCTCTCCAGTGGGACTTCCACTTGAATCTTTCATTTTGTTTCACTTTCACAGCTTTACATTTCTCCGTTTGTATTTGATTAGGTGTTTACCAAAACTCACTTTCACAGCTACATCTCCTTCCTGAGTGAGCGCTTAAAAACGATGGAACAATCTTGAAAGTGCAAGAAAAGATGACTGTTTTTAAGTTACACCAGATGGCCTGTCAATCAAATAGTCCTGGAACAGATGGAGACCCTATTTTTCTTTAGCTACTGAAGGTGTTCTTCATTTTAAAAGAACGTACAAAATTTGAATCCCTTAAGAATATTAAACTAGAGATCACAACTACCAAAGTTAAAAAAAACTTAACTATTGAAAATAAAAAAAAAATTATTTTTGTACTTCAAAGCCTGTGAATCGGAGAATCCCAGAAATAAGTGACTTCTTTGTTGGTTCCTAACTTGGGACTGGAGCACCCCCATGACTTCTCCAAATATTTTTAATGAAGGGGCCTGACTCCACTAAAATTCAAACTGTATACACTGTAATTAGAGGCCATAAGGGCAGAAGTGAGGTGTGTAGACTACCTGCCCACACTGTCATCCTGTGCTGATGAAAATTACTGGGAGTATGGGATCAGGCTCAGCCAGCTATTTTGGAAAGCCTCCTGAATTGTCCCGACTCGGCCAAATTTGGGTCCATTGTCCTTGAAAGGAACATATTGAAGGTTTAATACAATGATGCCTAACTCTAAGAGTTAAATTACAGGGATAGATTACATAAATTAAATGACATTTACTGGAATTTAGATGACCAACGAGTGATTTAATACAAGTTTACATGATAATAAGGAAAATAGATAGGGAGATAGAGAGAAAGTGGTCGAAGTAGTCTAGGGCTGGAACATTAGGGAAGTGCTAAGGGTCCTGGCCTCAGTATGGAGAAAGGCTAGGTGTATTTCTGGAATGACCACTGCATTCTGGCACTTTACAGACCAGTACTTGATAGTTTTCCTAAGGTTTTCTCGGACTACTGCCAGTAGTCATAATCATAGTCATAGAGTCATACAGCACGGAAACAGACCCTTCAGTCCAATCAGTCCATCTCGACCACAATCCCACCTGCCTGCACTTGGCACATATCGCTCTAAAGATTTCTTATTCATGTACTTATCCAAATACCTTTTGAACGTTGTAACAGTACCCGCATCCACCACTTCCTTTGGAAGTTCATTCCACACACAAACAACTCTCCGTGCAAAACCATTGCCCCGCACGTCTTTTTAAAATCTTTCTCCTCTCACCTCAAAAGCTTAGACCTTGGGTCATTGCTGCATCCCAGACCACAGGTGAGTGATGGTGAAAGAGAGCTTGTAGGTTTAGAGTCAAGAGAGATGGAGGTGAGGGGTATCAGGAACAAGGCTAGACAGTAGCTCTCAGTGAGGCCCCTTTTTGTAAATGATTTGTCCTTTGATCAGGGACTGGTGCCTTTGAATAAGGAAATACCCCTTGAGGGGCTATGAAAAGAGGCTGAATAAACTTAGATTGGTTTCTTTGGAGCAGAGAAGGTTGAGTGGAGACCTGATTGAAGTGTATAAAACCATGAGGGGCACAAATAGGGTGAGTAGAAAGCATCTGTTCCCCATTAGTTGAAGGATCAATTAAAATTGGGCAGAATTTTAAAGTGAAATGCACTAGGTTTAGACAGATATGACAAAAAAAAGTTTCACCTGGGTGTGGTGGGGGCTCTTGATTGTGCTGCCTGGGAGTGTAGTTAAGGCAGGAAACCTCACAGCTCTTAAAAAGTTCTTAGATGAGCACTTTAAATGTAATAACGTCAAGGACAAGGGCCTAACGCAGGGAAGTGGGGTTAGTGTAGGTGGTACAGACTTGGTGGATTGAAGACCCTTTTTCATTCTGTAAGATTCTATGAAGGTGCATGCTTCACTACATTGGTTTGCTTGTCATGTTCCCTGCTTGATGAGGCACCCAAATGATTAGTATCAATAGCGATGGAGTGAGGCCTTTGGTTTTTACAATGGCCTTAATTGACGGCAGGGTGGGAAGGTTGTCCATGGATTTTACTGTCATTGTCTTATGAAGATCGAGGCAGGAGGATGATGGGGCTTTCACCCACCGTTCTTCTGGCTGATCAACTGCCCCACCCCACCAAATTCAAGAAGTAGGAGGGCAGAAGATTCTACCCTGGGACAAGGGTATAGTTTAAAAACTAGAGCTAGACCTTTCAGGAGTGAAACCAAGAAAGTCACTTTCATAGAAAGACTGAGAGAGTTTTGAAACTCTCTGCTGCATATGACAATTGATGTGAGGAAGATATGTTTTTGTTAATCAAAGTTATTGAGGAATAAGTGGCACAGTTGTAGAGCTAAGTCATAATCAACTATGATATTGTTGAATGATAAAACAGGCTAGAGGGATTAAGTGGTTCCTTTTATAGATTGAGTATCCCACCTCAGATACCACCTTTTGTTGTGCTTTTGACACCACACTGAATTTGGCTTTGAGACAGACTGTTTACGAAGAAGGCCAAGTCAAGGCCTGTAACTGCCAGTTCTCCTCCAAGCCACTCAACATTCCTAACTTGGAAAAATATCACTGTTCCTTCACTGTCGCTGTGTCAAAATCCTGGAATTCCCTCCCCAAAGGCATTGTGGATCAACCTACAGAATTGTAGCGGTTCAAGAAGGCAGCTCACCATTACCCTCTCTAGGGCCAGCCAGCGATGCCCACATTCCATGAGTGAATAAAAAAAAGTACTTTATTTTGAAGAAATTCTACGAATAAACCTTTAATTCCAACCAACCAATACACATAGTAAACATATATCAGGTTCAGACTTATAGACACATCAGATAGTAACTAATCCATCTTCCTTGAGTATTCATCTCCATGTTCTGTCAGTGTTTCTTTCAAAAAGTCTCACATTCCAGTGTGTCTTCTAATAAGCTTCTTCCAGAGCATCTGATTTTGCCCATTCTATACTGTTTATACCCAGTGATGTGCAGCCCTGTGACATCACCACAAAGTTGCTCCAGGGTCCAAAATCCTTACACAACATGCCTAATGCTGCTTCTAAGTTCCCAAGTTCTTCTATCAAATGATATCTTCACATGTGCACTTCAGCATTATATTTTCCATTTTTGAGAAATATTTTGGCTGAAATTTTCATTTCAAGTATTCCTACAGTTCATCTTAAATGTTTGGAGGATTCAGAATAAATGCTCAGGTTGAGTATTTATGTAATCACTGAAAACATTGACTCCACAAACATCATAGAAAAATGATAAAAACTGAAGATGGGATATTGCATGAGTACATCAAGGTGAGTATAAATAAAACTACATTTCATATAATTAAAGTTATTTACTTCAGTAGGTTTATGAAAGTATTCCAAAACTGCCTAATAGTGTGTTATTATTTTCCTATGCTTTTCCACGTGCTTTTGCCATGAGACCATAAAGTATAGGAGCAGAATAAGGCCATTCAGCCTATCATGCTTGCTCTTCCATTCGATCATGGCTGATATGTTTCTCAACCCTATTCTCTTGCCTTTTCCCCATTACCTTAGATGCCCTTACTAATCCAGAACCTATCTATCTCTGACTTAAATATATTCAATAAATTGGCCTTCACGGCATCCTGTAACAATAAATTCCACAGAGTAACCACCCTCTGACTGCAGAAATTCTTGCTCATCTCAGTTCTAATGGGACATCCCTTCACTCTGAGTCTATGTCCTCAGGCCTCAGGCTCTCCTACTCATGGAAATATCTTCTCCACGTACACTGTATCCAGGCATCTCAGTATTCTGTAAATTCCAATCAAATCTCCTCCTCATCCTTCTAATTTACATCAAGTACAGACCCACAGTCCTCAAACACTCCTCATATGACCAGCTCTTCATCCCTGCGTGTCATTTTTGTAAACTTCCTCTGGACCCATTCCAGCACAGCACATCCCTATTTTTAACCTAGTTGTTTAACAGTGTTTTTTTCCATTAAATATCTGTAGAGTTCTGTTCCAATTGGAGTAAAACCAATAATGATTTTTTTCCCCAATGGATGTATTTAAGGAGTTGGGATAAATAATTTACCATCTGAAGGAAGGAGGGGCTAAAAGCAACTGTTATTTCGGTTTGGAATTAAAAACATTTAAAGCTAATGGAAATATTGAGCATTTTATTTACAGCTGGAAATTAAAGAGTTAAACACTCGAAGGCAACTTGAAATGGGAGTAAAGAGGAGGTGGTGTGGTGCAATGGTAGTATCCCTGCTTCTAGACCAGATCAGCCTGGTGTCAAGTCCTAGCTGCTCTCAATATGTGTATCAATACAAGTCTGAACAGGTTGGTTTAAAAAGAATATTCAGAGCAGGTGGCAACAAGTGCATGCATGTGGTCCATATTGGAAAAGCCCAGCTAATTGGTAAGGTCTACAGGGAAATTAATGTCACAAGCAGCTGTGGAATGGCATTTCAAAACGATGCATATTCCAAATCTGTCAGCAGTACCCTGATTGGCCTGACAGCATTAATCCACCCAGATGTTCTGAGTTTTGTGAAAGGGGCCCCAACCTACTGCCTGTTTCCTGGAGTCTGGTCTCTTGTCCATTTAATCAAAAAGCACCGAAGAGCTGTCAATAGTTGTTCTGCAGGGTTTTATATAGAAACATATAGGAAACATTTTGGTCAACCTTTTGCCCTTTGAATCCATAACAGGGTTTGACTTGTTTGTATTTGTTGTGAAAAGTACAATCAATGTAAGTTTTAATTACAGTGTTTGTTAAATATGTATTGCCTTGAATAGACTTACATCAGATATATACCCTTGGGCATGGTCTGTTTGTGTTTGCAGTAAGAAATGCAGTGTAATTTTTTAATGGCAGTATTTGCTAAATATTCACTGACTTTTAATAGTTCTACATCAAATATATACCCCTGTATTGACTACAAATATCTTCTAAAGAAGTGTGTCTGCTATTACGAATAAATATAGTTGCACGTTTAAAATGCAGCGTAGTTGCAGCAATCCCAATGCATTTACTTCAATCAGACTCACAATGTATAAACTGCTACTGCCTCGTTTCAGATGAAATTGAGACTAAAGTATTATTAGTTAGCTAAGCTTAAAAGTTGAAATGTAGATGTTCAATCTGCTTCAAGTTGAAAGTCAATAGTTCATGCATCTATTGAGCAAGTAATTTGTAGCTTTTTTCTAGAGGGGAGGCAAAGGCCTAGTGTATTATTGATAGACTATTGATCCAGAAACTCAGTTGAGGACCTGGCTTCAAATCCTGCCACAGTAGATGGTGGACTTTGAATTGAATAAAGAATCTGGAATTAATGGTCTAATGATGACCATGAAACGATTATTGAAAAAAATCCCATCTGCTTCACTGCCCTTTAGAGAAGGAAGTCTCCCATCCTTACCTAATCTGGTCTACTTGTGTTTCCTGACCCACAGCAATGTGGTTGACTCTTAACTGCCCTCTGGCCAATTAGGGATGGGCAATAAATGCTGAACTCGTCAGGGATACCCATATCCTGCAAATGAAAAAAACCACTGAAGAAATCCATGTTGGTACCTTTCTTACACTTCATAACTGATTTGGACACATATGGAGAGAAAATCAAATCAATTTTTGCCAATAATGGGCCACTGTTAACTGACCCAGAATTTGTGAAATTTAGAATGAAAGATAAATTGGGGGAGTGGCAGATTTTAAGGAAATGAAGTCCACCGATAAATGTGAAGCAGCACATCTTGGGGGGGAGAATAGAAAGTCAAAATCCATCTTAAAGGATAAATGTCTCATTGGAACAGACAATCAGAGAAAATGAGAGGCACAGATGCACAGATACATAAAAGCAGAATCACAAGAGGAAAAGCCATGACAAATGTCACTGAGATTTTAGGAGTTACACAAAGTCATTGATTACTATTTCCTTGCTTTTCTATTCAATCTAATCAAGATGTTAGTTAAACTACACTTGGAAAATTGTGCGCAATTTTGCATATGATGTAGTCAAGCCAAGGAACTAGTGCAATTAGAGTCAATCAACGGCTACAGGAGTGAGAAAATGTGGTTAAGATGAAAAATCTGACAAACTAAGACTGTATTCAATGAGGTAGAGAAGATTAAAGTGTGTTAAACAGAAGTTCTGCAAGGATCTGAGGAGTTTAAAGTGGAAGATTCCTTTCACTGGTGTTGAATCAATAACGGGGAGTGTACAGAGATAAAAGGTACTGCAGATGCTGGAGAATCCGAGATAACAAGGTGTGGGGCTAGATGAACACAGCAGGCCAAGCAGCATCATAGGAGCAGGAAAGCTTGACGTTTCGGGCCTAGACTCTTCATCAGAAATGAGGGAGGGGAAGAGGGTTCTGAAATAAATAGGGAGAGAGGGGGAGGCAGATAGAAGATGGATAGAGGAGAGGATAGGTGGAGAGGAGGCAGACAAGTCGAAGAGGCGGGGATGGAGCCAGTAAAGGTGAGTGTAGGTGGGGGGGTAGGGAGGAGATAGGTCAGTCCAGGGAGGACGGACAGGTCAAGGGGGCGGGATGCAAAAAGATGTTCACCTGCACATCTGCCAATGTGGTATACTGCATCCGCTGTACCTGTTGTGGCTTCCTCTACATTGGGGAAACCAAGTGGAGGCTTGGGGACCACTTTGCAGAACACCTGCGCTCAGTTCACAACAAACAACTGCACCTCCCAGTCGCGAACCATTTCAACTCCCCCTCCCATTCCTCAGACGACATGTCCATCCTGGGCCTCCTGCAATGCCACAGTGATGCCACCCGAAGGCTGCAGGAACAGCAAATCATATTCAGCCTGGGAACCCTGCAGCCCAATGGTATCAATGTGGATTTCACAAGCTTCAAAATCTCCCCTCCCCCAACCGCATCCCAAAACCAGCCCAGCTCATCTCCACCTCCCTAACCTGTTTTTCCTCTCACCTATCCCCTCCTCCCATCTCAAGCCCCACCCCCATCTCCTATCTACTAACATCGTCCCGCCCCCTTGACCTGTCCGTCCTCCCTGGACTGACCTATCTCCTCCCTACCCCCCCACCTACACTCACCTTTACTGGCTCCATCCCCACCTCTTCAACTTGTCTGCCTCCTCTCCACCTATCCTCTCCTCTATCCATCCTCTATCTGCCTCCTCCTCTCTCCCTATTTATTTCAGAACCCTCTTCCCCTCCCCCCTTTCTGATGAAGGGTCTAGGCCTGAAACGTCAAGTTTTCCTGCTCCTATGATGCTACTTGGCCGGCAGCATTCAGCCCCACGCCTTGTTATAACGGGGAGTGTACATTTAGGATTAGTTCCGATGGTATGAATGGGGACATTTTAATAAAACTCTTTATGGAAGAAGGTTAGAATATAGAATGCATCATTACAAATGGCATTTGATATCAATTTGATCACAAAATGTAAAAGGTAATTAGGTAATTTAAGGAAAAGTGCATAGGGAAGGAGATAACAGAGAGTCTCAACTATGCATTTATACGATTATATCTTTTATAAAGAAAGCTAATTTGTCTTTTAAATAAATGTTGGAGCATTTAAAAATTGTGAAAAGCCACATGACTGAGCCTTATGACCTGCCAGTACTTCTTGCAAAACAAAATGTTTCACTGTACTTTGGTACACGAGACAACAATAAATCAAATCAAACCACTGAGGGCCAAAAGTAGAGAGGCTAGTACGTTATTTCAACGGCAACCATAAAGTGAACCATTTAGGATCCGACTAGAGATAAAAGGTACTGCAGATGCTGGAGAATCCGAGATAACAAGCGTGGGGCT
>JAHRHZ010000218.1:8332160-8348879 GCA_024137785.1 Ginglymostoma cirratum
CCATGCTTGTTATCTCGGATTCTCCAGCATCTGCAGTACCTTTTATCTCGAGTACAGGTAGGGAGTTGGGATGGGGGTTGGTCAGTGAGGTGAGAGGAACGGACAGGTGGGAGAAAAAAATGGACATGTGAAGGAGGCGGGGACAAGCTGGGCTGGTTTTGGAATGAGGTCGGGGGAGGGGAGATTTTGAAGCTTGTGAAGTCCACATTGAGAGCATTGGGCTGCAGTGTTCCCAGGCAGAAGTGCTGTTCCTCCAGCATCGTTGTGGAGGAGGGCCAGGATGGACGTGTCGTCCAAGGAATGGGAGGGGGAGTTGAAGTGGTTCGCGACTGGGAGGTGCAGTCATTTATCACGAATTGAGCGTAAGTGCTCCACAAAGCGGTCCCCAAGCCTTCGCTTGGTATCCCTGATGTACAGGAGGCCACAACGGGAACAGCGGATACAGTACACCGCATTAACAGATGTGCAGGTGAACATCTGCTTGATGTGGAAGGTTTTCTTGTTGTCTGGGATGGAGGTGAGTGGGTAAGTGTAGGGGCCGTTGCAGCATCTCCTGCGGTTGCAGGGAAAAGTGCTGGGGATAGTGGAGCTGGTAGGGAGTGTGGAGCGGACGAGGGAGTCACTGAGAGAGCGATCCCTCTGGAAGGTAGATAAGAGTGGGGAGGGAAATATATCCTTCGTAGTGGGGTCAGATTGCAGGTGACGGATGTGACAGAGAATGATGCATTGAACCCGGGAGTTGATGGGGTGATAGGTGAGGACAAGGGGTTTCTGTTTTGGTTGTTATTGCGGGGATGGGGTGTGAGGGATGAGTTGCAGGAAATGCGAGAGAAGAGGTCGAGGGCGTTTTCGACCACTGGGGAGGGGAAATTGCGGTCCTTCAAAAACGAGGACATCAGCGATGTTCGGGAGTGGAATGCCTCATGATGGGAGTAGATGCGACGGAGGCGAAGGAATTGGGAATAGAGGATGGCATTCTTGCAGGAAGGTGGGTGAGTGGAGGTGTATTCTAGGTGGCTGTGGGAGTCGGAGGGCTCGAAATAGATATCAGTTTCCAGGTGGTTACCAGAGATGGAGACAGAGAGGTCCAGGAAGGGGAGAGAGGTATCGGAGATGGTCCAGGTGAACTTAAGGTTGGGGTGGTAGGTGGATGAACTGTTCGAGCTCCTTGTGGGAGCACAAGGTGGCACCAATGCAGTCATCGATCTAACAGAGGAAGAAGTGGGGGGTGGGGCCAGCGTAGCTGCAGAAGAGGGACTGCTCCACGTATCCTACAAAGAGGCAGGCAAAGCTTGGGCCCATGCAGGTACCCATGGCCACCCCCTTTGTCTGTAGGAGGTGGGAGGATTTGAAGGAGAAGTTGTTAAGGGTAAGGACGAGTTTGGTTAAACGGATAAGGGTGTTGGTGGAGGGGGACTGGTCGGGCATGCGGGAGAAAACGAAGGAGAGGGCCTTTAGGCCATCCACATGAGGAATGCAAGTATATAGCGACTGGACATCCGTGGGGAAGTTAAAGTGTTGGGGACCGGGGAATCAGATGTTTTGGAGGAGGTGGAGGGTGTGGGTGGTGTCTTGGACGCAGGTGGGGAGTTCCTGGACCGGGGGAAGAAAACATACGTTAATGTGGTATATTGTATCTGCTGTTCCGATGTGGCCTCCTCTACATCGGGGCAACCAAGCGGAGGCTTGGGGACCGCTTTGTGGAGCACCTACACTCGGATCGTGACAAACAACTACACCTCCCAGTTGCGAACCACTTCAACTCCCCCTCCCATTCCTCAGACGACATGTCCATCCTGGGCCTCTACCAGTGCCACAACGATGCCACCCGAAGGCTGGAGGAACAGCACCTCATCTTCCACCTGGGAACACTGCAGCCCAATGCTCTCAATGTGGACTTCACAAGCTTCAAATTCTCTCCTCCCCCGACCTCATCCCTAAACTAGCCCATCTCGTCCCGACCTCCTCGACCTGTCCGTTTTTCTCCCACCTATCCGCTCCTCCCACCTCACTGACCAACCCCCATACCCACTTCCTACCTACTAGCCTAATTCCCGCCTCCTTGACCAGTCCGTCTTCCCTCCCACCTACCTGCCCCTCCGTTCCCATTGACCAACCCCAATCCCAACTCCCTACCTACACTCACCTTTATTGGCATCATCCCTGCCTCCTTGACCTGTCAGTCTTCTCTCCACCTATCTGCTCCTCTATCCACCTTCCATCATCGCCTTCCCCTCTCTATTTATTTCAGAGTCCCCTTCCCCTCCCCCATTTCTGAAGGAGGGTACAGACCCGAAACGTCAGGTTTCCTGCTCCTCTGATGCTGCCTGACCTGTTGTGTTCATCCAGCTCTACACCTTGTTATCTCATACTCCAGCATCAGCAGTTCCTACTATCTCTCAGCAGTCATTGGAGTAGTTATATCAGGAACTAACAAAGGTGTGGATGACGGTTTTCGGAGCAGATGAGCTGAGGCTAGGATGGAATTGGTTGATATTTTAATGAAGTGGAAATTGTGTAGTCTTTGCCCTGTCACAGTTGTGAGGTCAAAAATTACATCACGGTATCAAACAAAAACAAAGAACTGCGGACGCTGGAAATCAGAAAAAAAAGAGAAATTGCTAGGGAATCTCAGCAGATCTTGAAGCATCTGTGGAGAGAATGTAGAATGTAACATTTCAGATCCAGTGACTCTTCTTCAGAATTGGTTGTCACTAAGAAAAGATTAACATATATGCTAGAGAACCCATGAAGGGATGGGGGTAGGAGTAAATGACGGGCGGAGATTGAGCCCAGAGAAATAAAACAAGATCTCACTGATGAAGGAATGGGTAAAGGTCAGCCTAGAGATGACATCAGGGAACATAGTTGTGTGTTGAAGTGGCAGGCAACTGGAAGCTCAGGGTCATTTTTATGGACAAAATGTCAGTGTTCTACAAACTGCCCAGACTGTGTTCGGTCTCCCCACTGTAGAGAAGACCACATTGTGAGCAGTGAGTACAGTAGACAACATTGAGTGAAGTGCAGGTAAATTGTTGCTTCACCTGCAGGGCGTATCTGGAGCCTTGGATAAGAGGAGGCTGGAAGTGAACTGGCAGGTTTTACATCTTTTGCAATTGACGAGAAGGTGTCATGCAGATGTGGGAAGATGTTAGGAGGGCAAGAGGAATAGACCAGGGTGTCCCAGAGGAAATGGTCCCAGCAGAAGGCTGACAAGGGAGGGGAGGGGAATATGTGGCTAGTGGTGACATTCTACTGCAGGTAGCGGAAATGGTGACTAATGTTCCTTTGGATATCAATACTGGTAGGGTTGAAAGTGGGGAACAGGGGTCTCTATCACTGTTGTGGGAGGGAAGAGAAGGAGTAATAGCAGAAGTGCAGGAGATGGGCCAGGCATGGCTGAGGGCCCTGTCAAACATGGTGGTGAGGAATTCTTAGTTGAGGTAGATGATAGACATTTTGGAGGCCCCTTGTCGAAGTTAACATTATCGGAACAGATGCTAAGGGGAAGGAGAGGGACACCACTCCAATCATTCCTCCCTCTGAAGGTATCTTCATACATCCCCATCTGGTCACCAAATACAACTGATCACCACATTCATTGCCAGCTTGCATCCTTCCATCACAGTCACCATCTATCACTATCATTAGTCTATGCTCTCGACACATTCCACTTCTCATATCCACAGTTCTTTGCTTTCTTCCATTTCAAGAAAAGAAAGCGCACAATTCCAGGGAGCGGCCGAGAGCCAGGCCTGCCCTTGCAACTACAGCCACTCTGACTACAGTCTAGGCAACAGAGCACTTGTTCGTCTTCACTGATGGCCTGCAACTGTCATTTTGAGAAAAATAGATAAAAGTCTTGTCAGCTCAAAGCCTCAGCAAAGTGCAGCGAGGTGTTTGCCAGCTCCTGGTTAGCAGGGAACTGCGAGTTGATCACCAGAGGGAAGACAGAGAAAGGAACTGAGATACTTTCTTAAATGTGGCACCTTTTCCCAGTCCTGCACGTTGCCCATGATGTGACTTTGCCTCCAGCAGTATGTTTTATCTTCAGCAGCAATGCTGACATTGTCTCCCGCAATTTAAGAATGTGGATGTGGATACTATGGCATTAAGGAATCCAATAGGTGACATTATATTCCTCATGAGTATCTGAGGCTAACATTGCACTAACAGATTACAACTGAACAGCATACTTCCAGTAATGTCATGTTTCAGATGGCCCCAGTTAAGATGGAGTCAGAGATCTTTATAACACGGGTTATATTGTGATGAAGTAGTGATGATATCATGAGCTTGTCTTTTAAAGGGCTACGACATCCTGACTCTGAGACTTAGCACAACACACCTCGCTCCCAAATAGAACACTATATACTCCCTCATACTCTGATGATTAAATCTTCCCCTATACAGACGCAGGTGAGTAAAATTTTGGTGGGGCTATATTAGATGTCTGATTATGAAGTCAGTGGATATCTCATCTTTCCAAGCAGGAGAACCAGCAACTGCCCGTAGCTTGTTAAAGTCATAGATGCATCACCATATTGGGGTCAATGGAAATGGAAACTGTCTCTCGTGCACACTTCCTATTGAAAATACTCTCATGGAATGATTTCACATCCCTTGAGTTGGTCAGTCTTTTATAAAAACAAACATCTGTTTAGTAACCATACCAAAGACAGTCCAATATCATAACTCTAAAAACTGTCAATCAAAATGTGAACTCAGCTAACTTGATGAGGTAAGTAGCTTTTGGAGTTTCTAATCTCAGCCAAGTATTCATAATGGGTCTAACTATAATAAATTCCCTTGGGAAATGTCAACATGAAGCCTATTAGCTTTGCAGGAACAGATGGTAAACGTTTATCAAAGCGATGACTGTCAAAAAAAATGCTCTGGCAACAGTTTTTTTTTACTCTGACAACTGCAACTTCTTTCTTTTTCATTTTTAAAGGGTTGAAAGAGTTAAAGAACTTTACATTTTGACATTTAAAGAGAATACTTCTGCCATTTAAGAGTTTTTTTTTGCCTCCTCCATAAATTTATAACTCGTACACTGTCTCTTAAGGCTCTAGGAACAGTGAAAAAAGGATCTGTTTGAACTCAGGTGATTGCTACAGTCATTTTTATGTCAACGTCTTTCCTTAAGAATCATTTTAACACATGAAAGTTTCAGCTATTAAAATCAAAAGATAGAAGTCAGTAATTGATAGTCCATATTTTACCACTGTCATGACAACATATAGAAGCAACATCAGGCACGGACAGTTTCTCACCTTTTGCTCATTTTCCATTAAGATAACAGTTAATCAATGCACTGCTCTGCTGAGTTAACAAACACAGTGAAATATTGACATAAATTAGATGTGTACAGGTAATATACCAATTTAAATAAGCATGCAGGTAGCTTCATTCCAAAAAGGACATTGGCTTTGAAATTCCTTGAGTCGTCTGCTTGCTTTCTGCAAATGGAAGTCCATGTTTACCCTGTATTAGATAGAACCTGCATTTGGAGCTTTATAAAGACAATCAGAAGGGAAATCCTATTCCTCAATCTCATAAATAACCTAATACTGGAGAGTAAACCTGAGAGGTGTACTTCGGCCTTTAGTTGGGGAGAAAATGATCCTCTCTATCAAAGTCCAAGCATGAGAAGTTGCCTAAGAATTTGTAGATATTGCTTTTAAATTTGGATATGTTTTCATCCTTACAGAGGGCATAAGAACTAGCTTTGGGTCAGGATGAGAATTTTAGATTCTGTGATGAACAGTTGCCAGACTTTTCAGTTTATAGTGCAGAAATTCTGGTAAAGTTGGCATTGGAGGGATCAAACAGGCGTGAACCTGGTACCATAACTGAAAATGCATCAGATTGTAGATAATTCACTTCATTCATTCATTTCACAAAGATTACATTGTTCCTTTGTATTCAGAGTGCCTTACGTACAATAATTAAATCTTTAACTTGCAAGACTAGACAGCTTGCAACTTGTGCGAACAGTATTGCACCAGCAATGGGATCATTGAGTACAGATCTCTCAGCCTATTTACGGGAGCCACACGCTAATCATTGCCAAGAAGAAAACAGCAGGCGCAAGGGTTGCGACACTGGAGATTTTCCCTAATGTACCGCACAGTTGTGCTGAAAAACAGATTCATGGATACATTGTGCAACGCTATCACTAATGAACAGTAGTGATAATCCTCCCTTTGTCTGTTTTTATTTAACAAATGCCATAATAATTTTGGTTTTCCTGATTTTACAGCCAGGACTTCTGGGCAAGTTTAAACCTCAGCATCTTGCACCACAACCATCACCTCATCCAAGCAACAGCACAGTTACATGCAGCACTGAATATATAGTGAGTTAGAACAATGCACGAATAATACTGGAAAGCTGAAATCGAGAATGGCGCAAGACCAAGAACCTGCTGAGCAGTAAGTTTCGCATGGTCAGGAAGGAGAGATCACATCCAGAGTGGGATATAGCCTGAGTGGGGATATAGTTTGTGGAATTTGGCTTATACTTTGTAAGGATGTTTTAATAGTATAAATTGAAGCCCAGGTTCAAGGGACCAGCACAATGGAGTGACATTTTCGATAAACCCTAAGTTCATTGGTTGTGTTAGCTACTAATTTAATTATCTATTATAGCCTATTTCCAGATTGAAGGTAAATAAGAGAAATGTTTACGAACTACAAACTAAAAGACTAGAAATTTTTAAAAATATCATTAAGAATTAAATGATTAAAAGAGAGATGCTGGGCCGGGTGACATGTGGTAAATGCATGGAGTAGGCACTGGTGGGCCCCATTGTGGTTCACAGTCCCCACATCTGTTCGTTGCTTAAGGAACTTGAGCTCAAAGTTGATGAGCTGGACTCTGAGCTTTGAGCACTGCAACACGTCAGGGACTGGGAGAGTTACCTGGATGCTGTGTTTCAGGAGGTTGTTCCACCCCTTAGAATAACTACCTTCAATTTTGTCAGTGTTCAGAGATAGGAGGGTGTGACTCCTAGTGAGGCAGGCAGATGGATCCAAGAGGTAGTTTTGAAGGAGCCTTAGCCCTTGAATTTGTCTAAGATGTTTGAGATTCTTTTCTCCCTGAGTGGTTGAGAGTGTGGACTGTAGGGAGGATGAACAAACTGACCATGACACCATGGTACACGGAGCCATTCAAGAGAGGGGAAAGGACAGGCAGATGGGCAGAGGGGACAGGGTTGCGTTGTGAGTAAGAAATGAAATGAAATCAATAGCAAGAAGTGATATAGAGTCGTAAGGTGCATAATCTTTGTGGGAAGAATTGAGGAACCACAAGGAGAAAAGACCCTGATGGAAATTACGTACAGGCCTCCTAGCAGGTGTCAGGATATGCGGCAGAAGACAAATCAGGAGACAGATCAAGGCATGTAAGAGAGGGACAATTGCGATAATCACGGGGGACTTCCATACGCATGTAGATTGGGAAAATCAGGTTGGTAGCAAATCCCAAGAAAAGGAATTTGTGGAATGTATATGAGGTGTATTTTTGGAGCAGCTCGTGGTACAGCCCACTGGAAACAGGCTTTTCTGGTGATGTGTAATGAGGAAGACTTGATTAGGGAGCTTAAAGTCGAAGGAAACCCAAGAGGGTAGTGACCATAATATGATACAATTCATACTATAGTTTGAGAGAGAGAAGCTGGAATGAGAAGTAATGGTATTACAATTGAGTAAAGGTAATGACAAAGGCATGAGGAAGGAACTGGCCAGATTTGATTGGAAAGGCAATCTAATAGAGAAGAAGGTGGAGGTTTTTGGAGGTAATTCGGGAAACACAGCAGGAATTCACACCAAGGAAGTAGAAACATAGTAAGAGGAGGATGAGGCACCCATAGCCGGTGAGGGAAGTCAGGGGCAGCATAAAAGCAAAACAAAAAAGCATACAGAGATAAAAGGTACTGCATACAATGTGGTGAAGATTAGTAGGAAGCCAAAGGATTGGGAAGCCTGTAAAAACCAGCAGAAGATAAATAAAAAACAATTAGGTGGGAGAAGATGAAATATAAAAGTAAGCTAGCTACAAAAATAAAAGAAGATTGCAAGAGATTTTTGATATGTAAAAGGTAAGAAAGAGGCAAGAGTGGACATTGGACCACTGGAAAATGTGTCTGGAGAAATAGTAATAAGGAACAAAGAAATGATGGAGGGATTGAATAGGTATTTTGCAAGAGTTTTCACAATGGAAGACAAGAGCAGCATACCAGAACTTCAAGAAAATCAGGGGGCAGAGGTGATTGTAATGACCATCATGAAGGAGAAGGTACTGGGGAAGCTGAAAGGTCTCAAGGTGAATAAATCACCCAGACCTGATGAACCACATCATTACAGGGTTCTGAAGGAGATAGCTGAGGTGATTGTAGAGGCATTGGTTGTAATCTTTCAAGAGTCACTGGAGTCAGGGAGGGTCCCAGAGGACTGGAAAATGGCGAATGTTGCACCCCTGTTTAAGGACGGAGGGAGGCAGAAGACAGGGAACCACGAGCCAGTTTGCCTGACCTCATCATCGATAAGATTTTAGAGTCTATCATTAAGGATGAGTTTGCAGAAGTGCATAGTAAAGTAAGACAGAGTGAGCATGGCTTCGTCAAGGGGAGACCATGCCTGACAAGTTTGTTAGAATTCTTTGAGGAGGTAACGAGCAGGTTAGACAAAGGAAAGCCAGAGGATGTGATCTATTTAGATTTCCAGAAGGCCTTTGACAAGGTACTGCACAGGAGGCTTCTAAATAAGACAAAACTCAATAGTGTTAGGGGCAAAGTTCTGGCATGGATAGAAGATTGGCTGATTGGCAGAAGACAGAGAGTAGGGATAAAGGGGACTATTTCAAGCTGGTAGTTGATGACTAATGGAGTTCTGTTGGGACTATTCACATTATACATTAATAATCTGGATGAAAGAACTGAGGGCATTGTTGCCATGTTTCAAGATAAATTATCTTAATGGTTTGGCCCTTGTGAATTGTGACGATACCGAGTTCAGTGCATACTGGTAGTCTTGACGTTATAGCATTTTGGAATATAACTGATAAATTTCAGGAAACCAAGTTGAACTTACACAATGTGATTGTGCCACTGAATGGAATTAGAGATCATTTATATGCTGCAAGACAGCGTCTCTAAGGAAGTACCATGGACAGCCACTGCTAAGGTCCTTCTGGAAGTACAACTGTAATATTGTGATACTAGCACTCAAAGCAATTTTAGTATTTAACCTGTTTCACGTTACCTTTTCAGGACGTATGACATCAATGCTTATTAAAGCTTCTGATTGCCTTGGATGTGGTTTGCTTAATAAAAAGTTAATCATATTCTGAAACTACCTTTTGCTTAGTTACCCTGACCTTCATTGATCAGTTGCATTTATGGACCTCCTCAACACTTTGTTTGCTGCCTTTGTTGTTAAGTTTTACCATTTTGTTGGCTACTTGTGTTTTGTTGCATGGTCTGGTTTTGCCTTTGGGATCTCATTTCCTGCATGTGCATGCTCAATATTGTTGACATATGTTGACATATGCTTTACAGATATTACAAAAACCTGGGCAGCTTTGGGTGGGTGAGCCAAACCACAACTGTAGCAGATTTTGGTCTTTGGGCACTTTTCTGACTGTAGCAATAGTGTTTGCTGCACAAAAAGTATGTAACAATTGTTGGCCTTCCACTTTTACTTCAAGATTGCCTGCATTCTCAAGTAAAGCATCAATGATGTAGCCATTTTTCTCATCCAATAGATCCTTACTGAAGATTTGTTATTGGTACAACGATGATGATGACTCAATGAGTGTCTATGATAGTTCCTCTTTGGAAAAGTCATATTCATGCCCTCTGCTGTAGCATCTTCTGACACACAGATCCATGAACTCTTGGGATTACATATGACATGAATTGGAGCCTGTTGAACCTACAGTTTGTTCTTTTCTTTCAGAACTTCCCAGATATTTTTTGAATCTTTCAGAAAGATCACATCTGTTACTTCTGCAGATCCTCCTCCTTCTTGACGGCAAACAAAATTTTCAGAGCTCTTTTTTCAGTGTCACTTCTGCCCTGATTTGTATGTTGTCTGAACAGTTGTAATTTAGTAAGGGTGTCAATGGATGCCCATTCACTAATGAGATTTCTGCTATACTTAGTACAACCTTAAAAGCAGTGGACTGTATATTTAGCCCATATGTCCTTGATTGTGTCACTGTGAATTAAAAATGCTCCTTTTTTGCTGGCAGAGGACTCTGCATTTGTTGATGCTGTGAGAAAAATTGTTACTTTCGTATCACTGCCAGGGCAGACTTCCAGCTCTCTGTAACTCAGTTTAAAAGTGGCTTCAGTCTACTTTTATTGTTAACTGAGGCAATTTTAGAAATTTATCTTGGACAAAGTTATACTCCAGTCAAAGTAAGTTAGATTTATTTTCTTGTGGTTAGTACTCTACCTACTTATCAGCACAGCTATCCATACTCACAGATACTGATGCTGCTGATTGACTAAGTTAGTCTTCAGTTAGTTTACCAAGTATCCACCACTGAGAGCTTGGAATCCTTTTTAAAAGATATCCACTAGAGATAACAACGATTTTAACCTTCAACAGAGTATTTTACTTAATGTCAGTTAGCTTATAGAGTTAGAGCTGTACAGCATGGAAACAGACTCTTTGGTCCAACCAGTCCACACTGATCATGTTCCCAAACTAAACTACTCCCACTTGCCTGTGCTTGGCCCATATCCCTGTAAACCTTTCTCTTTCATGAACTTATCCAAGTGCCCTTTAAATATTGTAAATGTAACTGCACCTGACACTTTATCAGTTCGTTCCACATATGAACCACATCACCCTTCATGTCATTTTTATATCTTTCTCCTCTCACCTTAAAAATATGCCCACTAGTTTTGAACTCCCCACGCTACAAAAAAATGACCTTTGTCATTCACCTCATCTATCCCCCTTATAATTTTATAAACCTCAATAAGGTCACCCCTCAACATCCTATGCTCCGGTGAAAAAAGGTCCCAACCTATCCAATATATTTTTGTATCGCAAACCCTCCATTCCTGGTAATATCTTGATAAATCTTTTCTGAATCCTCTCCAGTTTAATAATATCCTTCCTATAACAGGTGACCAGCATTGCACACAGTACTCCAGAAGGTGTTATTCTCCATAACCTGAGAAACAAGGCCTAGATACCATTTTCAGGAATTGAAGAGACCAACAGATTTTTTACAACCAGCTATAAAATGCAAACAATACATTCACAGGCACATCAGTGCCCAGGATAACATTAAGCTATTAACTTACACAGTACAGCTTCTTTCCTATAGCTTGTCAAACTAGGGGAGCTGATGGCTTGGTGGTATTATCGGTAGACTGTTAATCAGAGACCCAGATAATGCTCTGGGGACCTGGGTTCGAATCCTGCCATGGCAGATGGTGGAATTTGAATTCAATAAAATGTCTGGAATTAAGATTCCATTGTCAATTGTTGGGAAGAACCCATCTTGTTCACTAATATCCTTTAGGGAAGGAAACTGCCATCCTTACCTTGTCTGGCCTACATATGATTCCAGGCCCACAACAATGTGGTTGACTCTTAATTGCCCTCTGGACAATTAGGGATGAGCAACAAATGCTGCCTAGCCAGCGACACTCTCATCCTGTGAATGAATAAAGAAAAGTCTGAAAACTGTATACCATGAAGTTGTATGTGATGATGCCATTTCTATGTCAAAGGTATAATGACATACTAACTGTGAGAAATAACACAACATTTATATAGTTCTTTTCACTGTCACTAGGCATCTCCAAACACTTTTAAATCCAATGATTTGTAGTCACTTTTGTAATGGCAGAAACGTGGCAGCCAACACCCAGGAGGAAAAATAATTTTGCAAAGGACTCCAACAAACAACAATGTGCTATTAACTAGATAATCTGTTTCTATGATGTCGATTGACCAATACATATGACCAAGATACAAGATATGTTTCCCCCTCTTTTTCTAACAATTACTTAAGAACCTTTTGCAGCCACCCAAGCAGACATTTTGGGTCTTAGTTTTAAATCTCACTGAAAGACCACACTTTCAACAGCTGTTTTCAGATCCCAAATTATTGTTCAGGTATTGTTCTTATGACTACATGTACCAATTTGTTTCTACGTTTTCTGCTTTGTGCCATGAATGGAGCAAAACTGACATGACCAATGTCTGGAGGGGCTATTGTTTTAAAGGAGGGAGCTGTTGTCCAGTATCTTACTCAAATGGGTGTTCACATGTGAACTAAGAGAAAGAATGTCAGAAATCTAAGCTTCATGGGAATATCATAAATGAGTCCAGGGCCATTCTCATAGCAATGTTTCTGCTTTGATACACTCTGCCCATCTTATCTTAGCAACCAGGAGTAGCATCTGCACATGATCTTTCACCTCCATTTGCCCAGCATTGGGAAGATTAATTTGTCCTAAAAGGTAAGAAAATGAGTGAACATTATCATTAACTTAAGTGGATACCTTTCATAGAATCCCCACACCAACCCCCGAAGCATCCCACACAGACCCACGCAAACCCCCCCGCCCCCACTCTATCCCTATAATCCTGCATTTCCCATTGTAAACCCACACACACTGTACATCCCTGAACACTATGGGCAATTTAGCATGGCCAATCCACCCTAACCTACACATCTTTGGACTTTGCGAGGAAACCCATGCAGATACAGGGAGAATGTGCAAACGCCCCAAGACAGTTGCCCAAGGGTGGAATCAAACCCAGGTACCTGGCATCGTGAAGCAGCACTGTTAACCACTGTGCCACCCTGCCATCCTACTGAGCCACCGTGCTGCCCCTAAGAGTTTTAAGACTATGTAGAAAATAAACTATAGCTAATTAGAATGTACCATCTTCACAACGTCAAAATAAAGATAAAAGGTGATGAAATTCTAGAAATTATAGGAGAACCAGCAATGTCAAAAAGGATAGCTGGTTGAAATTGGCAGAGGCAAAGTCAATGAAGCAAAGAGAAAATCTGAAACAAATTTGAGGTAGAGCTGAGGTTAACCATGTGAAAAATTGATTGTATATCTGCTAGGCGATAAATTTTTGTTTTCCAAGGGTATGATGATAAGATGGTTTTGTATAAAATGCTTTGAAATAGTTTGTTATTGGATAGATCATTTGTTAAAGCACAAAGTAAAGCAATGAAGGCAGGATGAAGGCAGGTGACATAACAGTCTGTCGAATGTACACATGAGGGTACATGTGCAGCAACAGATAATTCAATGTCATAAATTGCAATTCAAGTAGCCATCTGAATTTAGCATTCTGAATACTGGTCTTCCAGCCCTGCAAGCTTTTTTCCTATATAACCTTGACGAAGATCAAAATGAAACTTTTGGGGCTGAATTTTGTCAGCATCGGAGAAGCCCCACTGCAGGAAAGCCAGGTCGGGTTGGTGGTGAGCCACTAGGGTGACTCCTTCGTAGGGGTTAACAATTAAAGGGCCATTTCTGGGATTGCAGTTCAAATGGCACAGTGACCTGCCTATTTGGCGGCCCTATTGGGAGAGAAAGTAACTTGGCAGCACCACTATTATGGCAGGGCACTGCTGAGGTTTCAGCAAGAAAGAGCAGACCCTTCCCTCATCCCCGCCTCCTTGACCTGTCTGTCTCCTCTCTACTTATCTGCTCCTTTATCCGTCCTATCTGTCTTCCATCTGCCTCCCCCTCTCTCTATTTATTTCAGTATCCCTGTCCCCTCCCCTATTTCTGAAGAAGGGTCCAGACCCAAAACATCAGCTTTCCTGCTCCTCTGATGCTGCTTGGCCTGCTGTGTTCATCCAGATCTACACCTTGTCATCTCAGATCACCCTTCATTGATGATGATTGGGTAGTAGAGATCTACTTGAAACAGCAGCACTGTAGCTGAGAGGCACCCATAGCCAATAGTGGCCACAACATGTGAATGGTCCCAAAGCAGAACTCCTGTTGGGGTCTGTTGAGAAGTTGCCAAGGTTAACCTCATGCAGTGGCTAGCCCTCACAAAGCAAACAAAATGACAGTGGTGATCGTAAATAGGTCTAAATTGCACTCTTACATGGCTCAAATGCTTGGCTAGTGGGTTGGCATCTTGTTGAGATGCCCAATTCTATATATTCCATAACAGCAGGGAAATGTCAAGCACCCGTTGTGACACCCATCCTTGCCGTATTACCAGCCCTCCCACCTCCTGGGCTATTGCTATAGAGTTGGGAAAACTCAGCTCCTCGATAAACAGGAAATGCTTTGTGTTGCTTGTAAATGGCACCAGTAACTTCAATGGGATTCTCTTGATCTCCAAGCTTAACATTGATGGAAAACAAGTGGGAACAATGGAAAAGTAGCTGATATGGTCACCTGTGCTATTTCGTTGGGACTTCTACTGATATTAAGTGAAAATAACAGTGAAGCCTGCTGTGCTTCAGGAAGATTATTCTCCTAATACCAAATAATGATTATAGTTATCACTGAGCCATAGACGTGTGGAAAATCCAGGCCTCATTCCCAGGGTGTTTAGCTCTTTTAACATATTTGTGTATGGTTGTCTCTTAATCCTTGATAAAATAATTTGTTATCTGGATCTGTCTCATTTTAGGAAGCTTCCATCAGGGTGTTATGCTTCAAGAAATTCCAAGTAAGATGGTGGCTGAGACCTTTATACTCTCGGATCACATGCTGTGCTGTAGCAATAATACCATGAGCATGCCTTGGAAAGGTACACTGACATATTGGCCATGAGACATAATTCATTTGTCAACTTGGCTGTCTTCTTGCGGGTTGACTGCACAATCATCATTGGAGTTTTCTCTCTCACTTTGTGCGTGACTAGCATATTGTACGTTGGTATCATCTGGTTTATTTTCCTTCACAATTTATTCTTTCTTTGATCAAAAGTTATTTCATATCTCCAGGGCTTGTTGCATATTCTAAGGACTTTTCCTAGAATCCAAGTATTTGTATTTATAGTTCTAATGCACACTGTTCACCCAGTGCTCAACTTTGGTCATTCTCTACTTTTTCATTTATCATGTACCTCTTTCATTCCCATCTGCCTTTCAAGAGAAATGTTGAGTGGTTAGATAATTGGTTGACGGTTGTTTGCATTGCCTTCCAAGCATAAGTCGTGCTGGTGATGATAATCCCTTTTCCAATGCCAAATGATGCATTGTAAAAATCTTGATTAGTTTCTTGACACTTAATAATCATTGATTTGATGATACCATATGTTCAGATAGACCTTTTGAATGTGGATAGTGGATTAGTAATACATGTGTCACTACTCACCTAAAACACCTAATGCCTTGAAATGTTTTGCCAGTTAACTGCAGTCTGATGCCAGAAACTATACATTCCAGTACACCAAATAAACTGAAATAGCGCCTAATGTGTTAGCAATTATCGCACTTGTTGCTAAGCCATTGAACAATGTGAAATTTGGAGAAGAAATCCATCACACAGATGTAATATTGTCCATCCGCTGTGGATCAGCCTATTCCTATATCTGTCCAGGAACAAGATGAACTTTTGTGCCGGAATTGAAACCTTTGGCAGGTCTCACATGCATTCACAAGTCATCGAATATTCTGATACACCCCTGACCATTAAACAAATTTATGTGCCAGCTAGTTTGTCTATTCAATACCTAAGCATGCCTGGTGTAATATGGACATGATAGCTTTGGCATAATGCTTTTGGTATTAGGACTTGTATGGCCTATAAAATAACATGTCATAATATAGCAAGTTTGTTTCTGTGTGCTGAAAATGAATGAATCATCTAACATATGCCTTTCATACTCTCAGGCCATTCTTGGGAAATGTTCTTTTGCAACTCCTGTGAATGCTCATCTTCTTGTCCTGCCAATTGCAACTATTCACACTGGCTCTGGCCAAGCTCAGACTTGAGAATATTTAACCTCACAGTCAAGAGCATCAATGTATAGATGAAAAGGAATATCTTGGTCATTGTGGGGTTGTGCAATCTGCTCATCTGTGCTACTTGGCTTATGTTTCACTTCAAAATCATTTCTTTTGAAATCATTGACTGATTCAATTGTATCACTGTTGCCTTGGGTGATGGTCATCTGGCCAGTGGGGTAGAAAGTCTATGCACTTCCCCACAACTCCAACTGTCTATCCACCATGATATTCAGATTTATCATGCCTGTCCTTTCGAATCAACTTCAACAAATGTTCTCCATCCATTCTTCAACACATGCCGTTACTCTTAATTATTGATCTGTTATTTCCCACCCTACAGAAGAGGCAGACAACTAGAGATAATCTCAAGCTGTTTCACAACTAAGTGCTGCAGAGGATGATGCGCTGGGCATCAATTGAATTCGTGGCACTTTTGTCTCCCGAAGGTGGGAGATTCCCAGTTATGTGTGACAGAATAAAGATCACACAACCACATGGCACCCAAGACTCATTATGTTGATTTGATGTCAGTGGCAATCAAAATTTCAGAATATGTGTAATTGTCGCTGAATATATGCTTACAATGACAGTTCTAATTCATGTCTTCACTGTGTCTCAGCTTTCAAGTATCACACAGAATATGGACAAAAGGTTGGAGATAACAAGCATGGGGCTGGATTAACACAGCAGGTCAAGCAGCATCATAGGAGCAGGAAAACTTGACGTTTCGGGCCTAAACCC
>JAHRHZ010000218.1:8349279-8375508 GCA_024137785.1 Ginglymostoma cirratum
ATGATGAAGGGTTTTTCTGATGAAGGGTTTAGGCCCGAAACGTCAAGTTTTCCTGCTCCTATGATGCTGCTTGACCTGCTGTGTTCATCCAGCCCCATGCTTGTTATCTCGGATTCTCCAGCATCTGCAGTACCTTTTATCTCATGGACAAAAGGTTGATGAGTCTTCTTAGAGGAAGTCACAATCTGATGATGCATCGCACAGATTGATACAGACTGTGCACTAACTCAGATACTCAGACTTTGTTGAGTAAAGGAGTTAGTTGGAAATTCACCAGGTGACCCACACACCATGAGTGAACAGGGGGAGATTATGGAGAGAGGAGACCACTAGTGTGTTGAAAACTGTCGGGATCTCTGAGCTCGTCTCAGCTGCACAGTAATACTGAAACGTGGGGCTGTCAAAATATGTGCAAAGTACCAGCAGGCTTTTCAATCACATCATGCAGGCTGCAGAGATTTGGAGCAGACCATCTCAAGTATAACTGGCATGAAGTTGCAGGCCGGTGCAATGCATGGAAAATGTAGATTCCTCCCTTTTCTACGGCACTTTTCCAGACAAGCACAGGAGATGCAACATCTATCCTTTTATGCCTTCCTTTGCCACCATCCAAGTTTTTCCAAAACAATCCTGCCAGGTGACACACCAATTTATTATATTTCTTTCAAATCAGTACAGTGTATTCACTGCTGATGATATTATCTGCTCATAACTAGGAAGACCTAAGATGGCAAGAGCACTGACCAGAATATTTCCGTCCAGTTCACATGATGCTAAATTATTAGCGATTTCAATTCTCCACCTAACTCCCAATCTGATCTTTTCTGTCCATGGCCTTTTGAAATGCTCTTATGAAGCTCAATGCAAGCTTCTGGAACAGGGCCTTATTGAGTTGTAGATCTGCTCGCCGAGTCAGTGTGTTTGATTGCAGATGTTTCATCACTCTGCTAGGTAACATCGTCAGTGCGCCTCCAGTGAAGCGATGATGTTCTGTCCCACTTGTTGTTTATATGCCTTGGTTTGCTGGGGTGGTTGATCACTTCCGGTTCTGTTTTTCACTGGTTTGTATATCAGGTCCAGTTCAATGTGTTTGCTGATGGAGTTCCGGTTGTAATGCCAGGCCTCTAGGAATTCCCTGGCATTGTCTCTGTTTGGCTTCTGCTGTTATGGATGTGCTGTCCCAGTAAAATTTGTGTCCTTCTTTTTCCATGTATATTGAGACCTGTGAGAAGTGGTCATATCTCTTGGTGGCTAGTTGGTGTTCATGCATCCTTATTGTTAGTTCTACCCTTCCTAGACATATTGGTAAAACGTAAGAACAACAGAGAACTCCAGACTGGCATATGCAGAAGGACCACACATACGGACCAGATATTTAATTACACAAGCAACCACCCCAACACCTATAAATGGAGCTGCATGAGAACATTATTCAAACAAGCCACAATGCACTGCAGCAACCCGGAATTGTGCAAAGCAGAACAGGAGCACTTATACGGAGATTTTAAAAGGAATGGATACCCACAAATCACAATCTACCATCAGCTCCGCGACAAACCACAACATGGCCAGACACAAGATGGCCAGATACACTAATCACCCTGCCGTACATCAGAGACATATCAGAGATGACCACAAGACTACTCAGACCCATAAGTATTAGGGTTGCCCACAAACCAACAACCACTCTGCGACAGCCACTGGCAAACATAAAGGATCACACACCGCCAACCAATAAAACTAATGTAATATACAAAATATCATGCAAGGACTGTAAGAAACATTACACAGGCCAAACTGGAAGAAAACTGACAATAAGGATACATGAACACCAACTAGCCACCAAGAGACACGACCAATTCGCACAGGTCTCAATACACACGGACAAAGAAGGACACGAATTCGACTGGGACAACACATCCATAATACCACGAGCCAAACAGAGACATGCCAGGGAATTCCTAGAGACCTGGCATTCCAACCGGAACTCCATCAATAAACACACTGAACTGGACCCGATATACAAACCAATGAAAAACAGAACTGGAAGTAATGCCAACCATCCCAGCAAACTGAGGCACATAAATAACAAATAGGACACAATGCCAATGCTTCTCCGGAGGAGCGCTGACGAGCAGGGTGACAAAACGTCTGCAGTCAAACACACCGGCTTGGTGAGCAAGTCTACAACCTTACCTAGCAGGGTGACAAAACGTCTGCAGTCAAACACACCGGCTTGGTGAGCAAGTCTACAACCTCATCCACAACCCAAGCTGCAAATCTTCTCAAAAACTCTATACAGGACCTTATTTTTTTGACTGGGCAATTTGTAGTCTTCGGGACTCAATGTTGAGTTCGTGTACATTGTAAATTACAAGAAACATTTTATCCCTGATCAAGTAAATAATTTGTTCACAAGTTAATTTTCTTGTATATCATGTTCATTCCTTCATTAATAAACTTAGCATACTGCAGTTCACAAAGCATCTTTTCTTCTATTTAGAAAAAGCCAGTGTCACACAGTATATCTCTTAACCAAGATGCCCTCTGGCTTAGAACAAAATCCTAATGGGTTATTTCAAATGATATTGTTGCTTTGCAGAAACTTTCACAACTGTTGAAACAAAGAAAGCTACATTAGAGAAAATTCTGAGGTGTTTCAATGTCAAACGTGCTGGTACTGACTGCTGAATGGTCCTGTAACTGATGAAGATCGCATGCCCAAATGTACATCTGTGTATTAGAAAGACAGAAGTTTGAATGACATGATCCTCAGTTATGAGGGTATTTATACTACAAGTAAATTTGAAAAAAAACCCACCTCCAACGATATGGGACTATTTTGATTTAACTCATATAAAGCATTTTATAGCATGTACACTTGCTACAAAATATTTTGTACACTTGATTCAAAATATTTACCTTCAACAGTCATTCTATCTAGCTCTGTCTCTAAGATGGATGTCAGTGCTCATTGTTATGAATTTCCAGGTGCAATCACATTTTATAGATTCCCTCCAGTGTGGAAGCAGGCCATTTGAGTCCACACCAATCCTCCAAGGAGCATTCCAAGCAGAGCCACCAATGCATCCCCCACCCCTCCCCCCGCCCCATCCCTGTAACCCTGCATTTCCCATGGCGAGCCAAACTGAACCTGCACATCTTTAGACTGTGGGAGGAAACCTATGCAGGTACCAGGAAAATATGCAAACTGCACACAGTCACCTGAGAGCAGAATTGAACATGGCTCCCTAGTGCTGTGAGCCACCAGGCCTCATCTGAGAGGGTTTGCACTTAAATGAATAATCACAGCTTAAAAATAGGTTCATACCTGAGTCAGAAGGATGATTTGAAATAGTTAAGGAGCTCCATAAGCATTGGAGTCCAAGTTGCAGTGTAATTCAAGAGAGTTTCCATTGTGCTGGGCTTGAATTAAAAAAAAAGTCAATTTGCAACTGATAAAGGATGATGAAGCAGCTTCTATTTGTACGCACGTTTCTATGTTTTCATACATTGACCCTTCGGATAAATAAATTAGATTTAATAGGGTAGTATGCTAGATGATGTGATACAGGAACAATGCAACAGGAAGTTCTGTAACAAAAACAGAAATTGCTATGAAAGCTCAATAGGTTTGGCAGCATCTGTGGAGAGAAATTGGAGATAAAATTTCAGGTCCAGTGACCCTTCCTCAGAACTTGGAAAGATCTGTAAACTTGGATCAGAATCTGCTTGAGTGTGACATGAGACTATTTCACTGTTACAATGGAAAGATTCGATGGAAGAAATTATCTACGTCAGATATTGTAAGGATGCAGGAAGTGGAATATTTTACTAAAGAAATCATAACATGATATATAACAACTCTTATACTTTAGGCCTTTTCTAAATATAGACGGCAAAATTCAAATCTGAAAAATGGCATTCTTGGAGAACAAACCAACTAAAAGAGATGTGCTATTTTTCATTCAACACATTTTATCAAAATTGGAGGTTGCAAGGCCCAATGAGCAACATGCCCAATTCTGTGCAGGAAGCTATAGGTTTAAGTCACATTCCAGGATTTGATGCTAAAATAAGATGCATTCATAATACAAAAATACAGGTTAAGTATCAACCTATTAATCTTTTCAGCGAATGTCAATGGAAGGTGGTAATGCACCCGTGAGATGGGATGCATTGTATAAGGGTGTAAGGATCTGAAAGAGTTAGTGCTGAGGAGTCAGTTAAGCACTGCCTAATATGATAGTGGCATATAGACTCGGGCAGGGAAACAGCTTTGCTAATTTAAGGAGAAAGACCCAATATTAATATCTTCCTTAGGAACAAGGAATTAACACCAAAGAAACCTAATGTTATCCTGTGAAAAAAAAACTCATTTAAGATCCTTTTCATTAAAATACCAAGTGGTTTTACCCTACCATACTCGGCCAAACAGTCCCTGTAGATCCGTCCTGGAAAACAGATGGTTGCAACAAATCTGTTAGATATAACTTTCACAAGATGAGCTGTGATAGGGATCTATCATCCGACAGAAAGAATACTGGAGAATTCATGATCACTATCCAGAGCTCCAGGTTATTAAATTCATGTAAAATTTATTTCACCAAACAGGATGACCAAAGAACCCTGGAGTTCTTTCACATTTACTGAATTTTTAATTACAGGATATGTTGTTTTAAAAGAGACATAAAACTAAAAGATGATGGTGTATGCAAATTCAGTGTCTGTTTTGGAGAGAGAAATCCTGGACTATCACACCTCACAAGGTGTCAAGGAAGCTTTGAAGGGATGGACTTAAAATGGATTACAAACTGGACTGTTAATTTCTGGGAGTATTCTCAGAATTGAACATAATGGAAGATAGGCTAGCTGTTTGAGAAAGAGGCATGCTCTGTGTCTTCATCATTTAAGAATACACAGAACAGAGGATAAAAGTCTATTTAATCCTTGTCTGTGCATGCAAGTAGAAAAATGTGTTCTTGTAAGCTGCACTTGTACCAGTGGGACCGAAGTATTTGTATGCGTGATAGTTTGTGTTTGAATGCTCGTGCTGTGAACGTCACTGTCAAAGGACGACTCATAAGTTGCTCCTGCATTGCAGATAAAATAGTCTCTCTCTCCTTAGAAGATAACTAGCCAGCAAGACAGTCAAAAAGAAACAGCACAAAAGAAGAACTCTCTTGCTCTAAGTGGTGCCAGCTAACTACCATCAAAAGGAAACAGGACAAAAGGATTTTAACAAACCTGCAAAGCTAAGAATCCAAAACAATCAATGTTCCACCATCTACTCCTTACAGACAGATCTGTACGTCCTTCAACTTTTTTTGGACTCACTTCTTTAATCTGTGTGTATTTTTGTTGTGTTATTATTACTTCTCACATTTAGCAACTCACTCTTTTGTTAACCCAAGGAAGCCTGATTAAATTCAATCCTTTAAAGATATACATTCATTTGGCCTAAAGAGAGATATCCACAAGGAAGGATATCTTTTTCCTCAAATAAATCTTGTTGCAAGAGGATGGACAAATGAGAAAAGGTGACCCAGTTTATCACCCTTGCCTGGGAATGTAGTCATGTTGGGGAACTAAAATTTCTGGAATCTATCATAAAGAACGCCATAGCACTTACAAAGCATCAATGGGACTATACAAAGTAACTTAGAAAGGGAAAACCATGTTTGGGAAACCTTCTGATATTTTTCGATGTCTTAGCTAATAGAATGGATAAGGGAGATCCAATGGCTATAGATGTGCTTTTGATGAAGTCCCGCAAAAGAGGTTAATGTGCAAAATCGCAGCACATGGGATGGGTGGCATGGATTGAGAATTGGTTAGCAGACAGGAAGTGGAAGTTATGAATAATAGATTTTTTCAGAGTGGAAGATGGTGACAAATGGGATGCTACAGGGATTAGAGTTTGGGCCCCAGGTATTGACAACATATACCAATGATTTGGATGAGGGAATCTAAAGTAATATTTCGTAGGTCGCTGAAACATAAAATTAGATAGGATTATGGATGGTGAGAAGGATGTACAGAAACTTTAAGGCACTTTAAACAACTTGAGTGAGTAGGCAAATGCATGGTAGGTGCAATATAATGTGAATAAGTGTGAAGTTATCCATTTTATTAGTAAAACATAACGGCAGTGTATTATTTAAATGGCAATAAACTGGGATATGTTGATGTACAAAAGGATCTGGGTGTTCCTATGTCCCAGTCCCTGAAAACAGACATGCATGAGCAGCAAGCAGCGAGGAGAGCAAATGGTATGTGGGCCTTCATTACAGGTAGGTTTGAGGACAGGATCAAATGTGTCTTCCTACAACTTTACAGGGCTTTAGTGAGCCCAAACTTGGATAACTGTGCGTATGTTTGCTCTCCTTACCTAGGAAAAGATAGACCTGCCATAGATGGAGGGCAGCGTAGGCTTATCTGACTGATTCCTGATTCGTGTTTGTTGTGTGATGAAAGCTGAAGTTAACTGGGCCTGTATTCAATCAAAGTTAGAAGAATTAGAGACGGTCTGGTTGAAATAGACTGAATTCACGGATAATGTTTCCCCTGGCCAGTGGATCAAAGACAGTCTTGGGAAATGTAGTAGGCCATTTTGGGCTAAGCTGAGGAGAAATTTCTTTACTCAAAGGGCAGTGACCCTATGGAATTTTCTACCACAGAAGGCAATGGAAGCCAAGTTACTAAACATATTTAAGAAAAAAACAAACAGATCTGTGGAGGCCGCAGGTATCATGGGGTGTGGTGAGAGAGTTTCCTTGGCATATCTTACCGAACTCACCATGTTAATTACCTATCCATCCTCCAATCCCTCTTGTGATTGATTTACATTAGATCTTACCACTCACCATTCCCACAGCAATGCACCATTCAGCAGATATACGTACAAAGACGGACATCCCTTGCATTCCCACACAATCTTTGAAGGGCTGCTGTGCACCAGACAAGCCTGGTAATATGACATTGCTCCTCAGCAGCAGTGTAATGTTATAACTGCTCCAAAGCCACGGCATCCCCAGGACAGAGCTAACATGGCAGACATTCTGGAGCTCTGAAGGACAGTCATACTGGACCGGAAATATTAACTCTGTTTGTCACTTTACAGATGTTGGCAGACCTGAGTTTCTCCAGCATTTTCTGTGTTTGTTTCTGCTAGACACTTCCTCCATATAGACAACCTGATTGTCTCACCTTAGTCATTGTTTTACCACCATGCTCCACTCTTTGCCTCATCCTTAGCTACATCCCGTCCAAACTCCCACTAAGTTGTGGCTACCCTGTCCCCAGCGCTTCACATCTTGTCATTGACCAGTAGGGATCACACACATAAGCGATAGAACAACTCCTAAATCTGATGTGAGCTTTTATTTGCAGAAAGGAAAAGGGAACAAAAATGAAGCCAACGGCAGCTGTGCATTGCTCCCTTAATGCAAATCAGATTTGAGACTCCTAGTCAATAACTGTTACAGTCAACGATTGTCTGCTGCACCTCGCTCTCTTCAATTGGAAGCATGAGTCAGTGAGGTTCCGTCTGGCTTGTACTGCCCTAATATGGAAGCTTCTGAACCTCAGTGTCCTCCTCTTTCTCGCCCTATGACAGCTCTCTTTCCTTCAGTTCCTCAGCATCAAGGGTATTGTCTCATTGACTGCTCCAATTGTGCAGAGGATAGCACACCAAGATGATGCAGCACATTCTATCTTGAGGGTCCCACAAGCAACAGGAAGGCACCTTCAGCAGCCCCGTGGTCTGCTACATCATGGCCACCTAAGGCATGGGCAGCAATGTACCAGTGCTCAACACCATCCAGGGGGTTGTACTAAGGTGTCATGAGCCATAATCACAGTGGGTAACCAGCCTTGTAAGGTCCCTGGACCCTCAGAAGCACCAGGTACATGACAGTGGTCCAGAATGTATGAATTTTTGGCAGCTGCCAGGGTAGCGGGCACACACCCCAAGACATGGTAATAGTGATCACAGATGACTTGAATATTCATTGAATGGAACCACTTCCTGTTGACATATTCTGAGGCAAAGCAGTGTGGCTCTTTCAGTGTCACATGTGCGCAGTCAATGCGATCATACACCTGAGGCAAGTCAACAATGTTCCTGAATCCTACTGCCCAGCTGCATCATTAACTGCACATGGTGAAAGAAAATGAAAGGCTGCGGCCTTGCACAGATTACATCGGTCACCTTCCCGGTGTATTTGTGAGTGCAGCTCTGACAGATCCCATACAGGTAACCCGTCACTCATGGGAAGGAGCCAGTCTCATAGAAGTTTAGCTTTGCAGTGTGTGGCGCAGCCACCAGGAGATGATGGCCTCCTATTCCTGCAGCCCTTGGTCCCACTCCTGCATCTAATGCAGCTCCATCACAGCATCCTGGGACACAAGGGCCCCACCTCAGCACTGTGCCTCACTCATCCCCAGCAAATGGAGTTGGGGGCCAGTAAATTCTGCATCTACTGTGCAACCCATGCATCCTGAAAGGCCCTGCAACTGCAACCTGTCCCTGAGCCGGATGCTCCTCATTCTCCATTGTTTTCTGCTCCTGCTCCTGGGTCAGTGTCCTCCTGTAGCCTCCTTTGCCATCACAGGTAGGCAGCCAGAGTCATCAATATCCCAACAATGGTAGTGCTTATGCCTCTTGGTGGAAAGGCGCTAAATTGGGCACAGAAGGAGCAAAGGAGTTTTTTAGATCTCAGAGCAATTGTTAGAGGCACACCCTTCAGAGGAGAGCTCAGGACACTGTGAGACCCGCTGATTGTGGATAATAGTGGATAGGTCTGCATTGGCCCTCCACATTCTGCCTCAGTCTGAGCAGTTACTTGCTCACGATGCTATGTTAGCTGGGTAACCACTACACGACAGCGAAAGGGGATTTCCTGCATTCCCTCCGTCTTTCCCCACTCCTCTCCACCTCTCCTAATTTAGAATGTTCCTTTGAACCTACTTCCACGATCAATCATTTCATCACCTTTCCTCATTCTTTAGCTTGGTGTCAGTATTTTTGTTCTGATAATGCTTCCACCTTGGGACATCTGACTGCATTAAATGTTAGGGCAAATTGTTGTTAGCTGGCAAGTGACTATTATTTTCTTTTCAGTAATTCCCATTGGCTACTTAAGAATGGGACCATTTTTCAGACAACTGGCATAAAAGGAATGATTAGCTTGTTACTGTTCCTCACCAGTGTTGAGCACCCTTTATACTCTGTCTCATAAGATTTAATGCACTGAAAAAAATATGGCCCTAGGTAGTAAGTATCTGTCTGTATTCAGACTGGAGCCACTTGAATGACGGCCAAGTGACAGTTAAGATCTAAACTCTGGATGGTTTACTACCTGAGGGGGGATTAATCTTGTTTAACAATAGAAATATGAGATAACTAAATGGTGGTGGGTTTTAGACTGCTGAATAAAGTATAAAATCTGATCTCAGATGAAATAAATTTGGTTTCAGCCTGTAATGCTGGGGATGGAGATGATGGAAATTGTCATTTAAAACTTTATTGACTCTAGGAAGCAGTTTCCTTAAATTTACCAATGTGAAAATTCTTAAATTTCTCACAATCATTTATCAGGAAATGGGAGTAGCTGTTTCACAGCGATCAAAGTGGATTGATTTTGAAGCACAATTTATGTGAGAGGACAAGTTTTATATAACTGGACTTTGCCCCTAGAAATAATGATGCTGTTTAAAAATCCAAAGGATTGGAATTAGCCTCTAAGCTATTTGTGTACTGGTTAATGTCCTTGTTATCAGATCATCTGGATCCTAATGTTTAATTCATAACCTTTTTTACTTAAATTAGAAATGCTGCATCAATGAAAAATGCTCTCAATAGGTTTTCATATTTCGTAAACAACATCCCACCAACTACACCTCAGTGTACAACCCAGTTCCACAGCTGTGCTGTTGGGACCCTGCTTAGCAGAGGAGCCTGTTGGCCCTGGATGGAAAACCTGGGGATATCTGTGCCTGGATAACTCAGACATGTCGAGGATGATCCCAGATATGGAAGAATTGTCTTATCAGCAAAGGCTAACCTGTTTGTGACTGTACTCACTAGCATTTAGATGAATGTGAGGTGATCTCACTGCAACTTCTAGGGTTTGATTTGATTTATTTATTGTCACTTATTTTGTTAAATGTATTTGTTACAAATACAATGAAAAGTTTTGTATAATGTTGCCACTCTCAGGCACCATCTTAAAATAGAGAAAGTAAACGAAGATATAGAATTTAAAGGTAGAAAATAAGGAAATAGGGAAATCAAAATTGGAGGTGTAGTGGACAGCAAAGAAAGTTACCTCAGAGTATAATGGGATCTTGATCAGATGGCCAATGTGTCAAGGAGTAGCATAAGGAATTTAATTTAGATAAATGTGAGGTGTTGCATTTTGGAAAGGGAAATCAGAGCAGGACTTATACACTTAATGATCAGGTCCTGGGAAGAGTTACTGAATAAAGTGACCTTGGAGTGCAGGTTCATGGTTTCTTAAAAGTGGAGTCACAGGCAGACGTTTAGTATGAGAGATAGCAGGAACTGCAGATGCTGGAGAATCTGAGATAACAAGGTGTAGAGCTGGATGAACACAACAGGCCAGGCAGCATCAGAGGAGCAGGAAGGCTGACATTTCGGGCCTAGACCCTTCTTCAAAAATGGGAGAGGGGAAGGGGGCTCTGAAATAAATAGGGAGAGAGGGGGAGGCAGATAGAAGATGGATAGAGGAGAAGATAGGTGGAGAGGAGACAGACAGGTCAAAGAGGTAGGGATGGAGCCAGTAGAAGTGAGTGTAGGTGGGGAGTTAAGGAGGAGATAGGTCAGTCCAGGGAGGACGGACAGGTCAAGGGGGCAGGATGAGGTTAGTAGGTAGGAGATGGGGGTTGGGTTTGAGGTGGGAGGAGGGGATAGGTGGGACGAAGGACAGGTTAGGGAGGTGGGGACGAGCTGGGCTTACCAAGCTGGACTTCACAAGCTTCAAAATCTCCCCTTCCCCTACAGCATCCCAAAACCAGCCCATCTCGTCCCCGCCTTCCCAACCTGTCCTTCCTCCCACCTATCCCCTCCTCCCACCCCAAGCCCCAGCCCCATCTCCTACCTACTAACCTCATCCTGCCCCCTTGACCTGTCCGTCCTCTCTGGACTGACCTAACTCCTCCCTAACTCCCCACCTACACTCACTTCTACTGGCTCCATCCCTGCCTCTTTGACCTGTCTGTCTCCTCTCCAGCTATCTTCTCCTCTATCCATCTTCTATCCGCCTCCCCCTCTCTCCCTATTTATTTCAGAACCACCTTCCCCTCCCCCATTTCTGAAGAAGGGTCTAGTCCCGAAACGTCAGCCTTCCTGCTCCTATGATGCTGCTTGGCCTGCTGTGTTCATCCAGCTCCACACCTCGTTATCTCCGACATATCGTATGCTTGCCTTTATTGGTCAGTGCATTGAGTACAGGAGTTAAGAGGTTATATTGAGGCCACTTTGGAATACTGTGTTCAGTTGTGGTCTGCCTGCTATAGGAAGGATGTTGTAAAACTTAAAAGGGTTCAGAAAAGATTTACAAAAACCTTGCCAGTGTTGGAGGGTTTAAGCTACAAGGAGAGGCTGAATTGGCTGGAGCTATTTTTCCCGGAGCGTCAGAGGCTGAGGATGACGATGTAATGGTTTACAAAATCATGAGGGGCATGGATAGGATGAATAGCCAGGATCTTTTCCCTGGGGTGGAGGGAGGCGAAAACTGGAGGGCATAGATTTAAGGTAAGAGGAGAAAGATCTAAAATGCAATAAGAAGAGGCTGAATGGGCTGGAGCTATTTTTCCCAGGAGCATCAGAGGCTGAGAGGTGACCTTATGGAAGTTTATAACATCATGAGAGGCATGGATAGGGTGAATAGTCAAGGTCTTGTTCTGAGGGTTGGGGAGTCCAATACTAGCGGGCATAGGTTTACTGTGAGGAGGAAAGACATAAAAGGGACCTAAGGGGCAAACTTTTCACGCAGAGGGTGGTGCATGTATGGAATGAGCTGCCAGAGGAAGTGGTAGAGGCTGGTACAATTACAATGTTTAAAAGACAAATGGAAGTGTATTTGAATAGGAAGGGTTTAGAGGGATATGGGCCAAATGCTGGCAAATGGGACTAGATTAATTTAGGATATCTGGTTGGCATGGACAAGTTGCACTGAAGATTCTGTTTCTGTCCTGTACAACTCTATGACTCTAAATAGCATTAGGCATTCAACTTATAGTCTTGTTAAATGTTTAGCCGTGGGCCTGGATCTGGATATTTCCCCCTGTTGCTGAGACTAACACCAGCGTAAAGCATTAATCCAGGCTCAAGTCTCTTTGCTGCACTGCCGCCGCTGGAACAGAGTCACCATTCTTCGGCACCATCTTGCATCTACCAATGTCTCCACTGCCATGAGTCTGCACCGAGCCTATCTCAGCAAGGCAGTTGCCACTGTGGCTACCGAGTCCCAAACGGAGTTCAAACTTGACACTAGACCCACCAGGCCAAAGCAGCCACTGCAGATGCTGCCGGATCCCATGTTGGGCTCCCTGTGCCTCCACCAGGAACACAAACCTGCCTCCGACATGCTCGGTACCTTGTCAATGATGCTGCAACCAAGCTCTCTACAAGAAAGTAAACAAAATTAAAACTTAAGAAGAAAAATACGTGAAAGAAAGAAATGGAAATGCGGACAGAGTGAATGAGCGCCGGGCTCAGGAGACTGAACGCTGCTTACTCCACTGCCACCATCATTCTTACAGAGCTTGACAGAGCTATTGCTGAGACTATGTCTCCCCTTCATGGAAGAGCCTAGGACCACAGGGCATTGTATCAGAGTAAAGGAGCATCACTTTAAGAGGGAGATGAGAAGATGATTGTGTTGAGGAGAAATTTCATCTCTCAAAGGATTGTGAGTCTCTGAAATTCCCTGCCACAGAGAGCTGTGAAGGAGAGAACCCTTGTGTATATTTAAAACTGAGATTGCTTCTTGATCAGTAGGGGAATCAGGGGTTAAGGGGAAAGGCAGGAAAGTGGATGCGAGGAGTGTCAAATCAACCATGATCCTATTGAATATCAGAACAGAGTCAAGGGGCCAAATGGCCTACTCGTTCTTCTACTTCTTATGGTCAATTGTATTCTGCCTAGTTAAAGGTTGACCATCTTAGATTTGAACTTCCAATTATTAGAGGGGAGCAGGTAAGGTGGAGGTGAAAGGCCTAGCCATTATCTGGAATGTCTTGAGAGGAGAGTTCTGAAGGGTCTGTTTGTATTTCCTCATCTGGGCCTACCTGCTTGTGAGGGACAGGGTCACTTGAAGTGAATTCCAGGTTCCTCATCTCCCTGTCACCAATGCCATCAATCCTGAAGACCAGTGGCTGAGGCAATGGAGTGCAGGTTCATGCCCATTTCCAGCAAGATTCTGACATGGCTGGGGCTGGCTCTCCTTGGCACCTGTCCATGGACCCAGCCACATAGTCACATGATTTTCTGCACTGCAGCTTTTAGACATGAGGGTCTTTGTTCCCATATCCTTATCTACCATTACCATTCCTTTTTGTGCATGTGGACAAAATCCCTCATTGCCAACATTACAGGGATCTCTTTGTGCCTGCTGTCTGTGTCCTCCAGGTGCCAGCTGTGGAGCTGTCATAGTGAGCTACTCACCAGCTTGTGTTCTCACAATTTCCAAACCTCAGGTTCCCACTGCTGTGTCATAACCTCAGCTGGTGGGGTTTACTGTTTCCTCTGAGACCTTGGTATTCTTTGTCCTCAGAGTTTGAAGAAGTGATCTTTGGAGAAGGCATCCAATTCACCATGGAGGTGGTAGACATGCTGAAGATACTAGCAAGACAAAGAAGACAGAAGGCATTGCAGCCGTGGTTAGAAGTGGTAAATGAGGACCCTAGCAGAATTACTGCAGGAATTGCAGTGGAATGAAGAGTGGGTAGTACACACTCAATTGGTGGTATATGGATCCTGAGCATCCCCACATGATCTATCCCAGTATTCTTCTGCAATATACAGGATTCTCTTCTCACATAGAATAAGGAGCCTTAGGGATATCTGATAGGGATATAAGTCAGTCTTACGTCAGGTGAGCGAAAAGGACAAGGTAATGCGAGTGAGTCAGCAGGGCAGCAGGCATACAGGGTAAGCTGCACGGGAGGCTGTGTGGCAGAATGAATGATGGGAGATGCTGCGAGCAAGGCATGAGCCTTGGTGGGAAGTAGGTCACAACAGGAGATAGACCAAGTGTGAGGCAGTCAAGAGAAGAGTCTAGCACTTACCTTGATGCAATGGCAAAGGTCATTGCCCTTCTTGCAACACTGCTGGCTGTTCCTCCAGTCCATGGACACTGCAATGACCTAGGTTGTGACCTTTAACCTTCTGCCAGGATCAGGCATCACGGCCTCGTTTTCGGGTCCTCCAAGTCAAGGACGGCCCTCCTCTGCACCATTCCCTCAACCAAGCCCTTCGGGTTCCGGTAGCAGAAGCACTGTGCCCTCTTCCCCTTCTCTGATATTTCAGATTCCATCCATCAATGAGCCGGGCAGCTTCTGAATACAGTTCTTGGCCAGTTGCACAGTACCTTTTAAAAATGGTATGACTGCACTTGATGCCAGGCTTTTATCAGATACTTGCTGAGTGGCAAGTTGTTCTGGGAATGGTTTGTGGTTAGATCGGGTTAGAATCACCATGGGGTGGTACAGCCAATTAATGAGGTGAGTTTGGTAGGATATGGCAAGAAATCTTGCTAGGCCTCACATCGGAAAACTCTGCAAAAATTTTGATGTAACTCAGACTTGACTAAGATTAAGTAAGATTCAGCCCACAGCCTTGTAAAAGTCGCTATAATATAATGTGGAGCTGGAGGAACACAGCAGACCAGACAGCATTGGAGGAGCAGAAAAGCTGATGTTTTGGGTCGGGACCCTGATCTGAAACGTCAGCTTTCCTGCTCCTCTGATACTGCCTGTCCTGCTGTGTTCCTCCAGCTCCACGCTGTGTTAACTCTGACTCCAACATCGGCAGTTCTTACTACCTCTGAGTAAGCAATAATATAGAATATGCTCGCTGATTTTATCTTCCTTGTGGGGAGCCGTACTCAAACAGAATGATGGTTGGAAGTAAGGCTCACACATTCAGTGCTAACCATCCAACCCAAGCCTATGAACACAGCCACTCACTGATATTGTGGGCGTAATGAATTTGCTATGATGGCTTGGGATTGTATTTACTGAAAGTTTCTCCCACTCCACTAATGTAACCTTGGCAGAGATTGAGCAAAGCAAGTGAAACCCTAGAAAATTTACCCTTATAATGACATCCAAACCCAATCACAATTCATACTTCACACTCAGAGGGTATTTCTAAAGTAATGCAGGGGATGGTAAAGCAGAATCCCAGGAATGAAGGGCTTGTTATATGAAGAGTGGTTAAGGACTCTACGCTTGGAGTTTAAATGGATGAGGGAGGATCTGCTTGAATCATTTAGAATACTGATAGGCCTGGATAAGAAGGACGTGGAGAAGATATTCCAACTAGTAGGAGAAACCAGGACCCAAGGACACTGTCTCAGAGCAAAGGGACAACTCTTTGGAACTTAGATGAGAGAGAATTTGTTCAGCCAGTGGGTGGTTAATCTGTGGAACTCATTGCCACAGAGTGTTCTGGATACCATGTCTGTAGTGATTGTAACATGGCCAGCCTGGTGGATCTTGCAGAATATGAGTTTCCTGATTAGGGCTGTTAATCTGGTCCAATCAGGGAGCCCTGACTGACATTTATAAACAAGAGTGTCAGAGACTCTGTTCACTTTGAGAGCTGGCTCTGAGGAAGCCAGATTGGTGTTGATTACCCTGCATGTGTTTAAAGGGTGACGTGGTGATGGGATACCAGCCTCTGTGAAGTTATTTCAAAGCCATTGTGTTTATTTAAAACAGAAATAGATAGGTTTTCGGCTGGTAAGGGGATCAAGGGTTATGGGGAGGCAGCAGAAAAATGGGGTTGAGAAATATATCAGCCACAATCGAATGGCAGAGCAGTCTCGATGGCCCAAATGATCACATTCTGCTCCTATATCTTATGTTCTAAGCACCTATTTGAGAGGAACCTATACTATACCAAGAGTGTGATAAATTCTTTTTGATGCTAGATTTAGATTTTCCCTGTTCTTATCCATACTTCACTCCATCATTTGCCATTAGTCATGACTTTTAAGGTGCATTTTCATCATCTCTGACTTCCCAGTTCAGCAACAGCAAGGCTATATTTTATATGAGAACTTAAAGGATAGATGATTTGCCATATTTCTCCAAATTGTCCACTGTAACTCTTGCAGAAACCCACGAAAAATTTAGAAGAATTGCTGAAAACACCTCTTTAGTGATTTTTCATGAATTCCACCAAAGTTAATTAGAGCATTTGTTGGGGTGCTGTGGAGGTCAAACTTGCGACTATCAACAGCAGGAACCCAAACTCTGACTTCCTAAGCAGCAAGTACAATGGGATATCATTAGGAGCAAAAAAACCAAAGTGACTTTTCCTCTAACATACTCACGTTAGCTGAATTAATTGTTGTGTTCTTACCACTCATCTAGATGAGAATTACTCTCTCATGATACACTGTTTGAGATGAATCTTCAGCTACTTATTCACTGAAGTCTTTACTCTGATCTAAGAGCTCACTCAAAACCAGATTCAGATGAGGATAGATATTCTTGTATTCCCAATTGCTCATGTTTTCGTTTCAGATTCCTGGCAATCAAGGTTTTTCTGTTCATCTAAATAAAACAGAATGAACAGCGGATGCTGGAAGTAGTTGACAGGGCCCTCATCCGGGTCCGACCCATCTCTCGCACTTCAGCCCTCACCCTCTCCTCCATCCCACAACAGTGATAGGGTTCCCCTTGTCCTCTCCTTCCATCCCACCAACATTCACATCCAGAGAATCATTAGCTGCCATTTCCGCCACCTCCAGCAAGATGCCACCACCAGGCACAAACTCCCCTCCCCTCCCTTGTCAGACTTCAGCAGGAATCGTTACCTACGGAACACCGCTGGTCCACTCCGCCTTCACTTCCAACACACCCCCACAGCCCTGCAGCACCTTCCGCTGCAACTGCAGAAGGTGGAACACCTGTCTAGTTATGTCCTCCCTCCTCAGTATCCAAGGGTTCAAACACAGCTTCCGGAAGAAGCAGCGCTTTACCCGCACTTCACTCAATCTAGTCTACTGCATTCACTGCTCACAATGTGGTCTCCTCTACACTGGGGAAACGAAGCTTTGACTGTGTGACAGCTTTGCAGAATACTTATGTTCTGTTTGCAAAAAAAATCATGAACTTTCAATTGCCTGTCATTTCAACACACTACCATGTTCCCTGGCCAACATCTCTGTCTCAAGCTTGCTGCAGTACTTCAGCAAAGCTCAACACAATCTGGAAGAACAGCACCTCATTTCTGTTTGGGAACTCTTACAGCCTTCTGGGCTTAATAATGAGTTCAACAACTTTGGGGGTGAGCTCTCCCATGTCCTTACCCCAAACCCCACATGCCAGGCCTTGTTATCACTTTGTCTGCTATTGCACACAACCCATTGATAGCCACTAACCGTCCTCATCAATAGCTATTCATCCTCCAAGCCTTGGTGTTATCCATTCCTTTGTCTGTCCAACTGTCCTCCTCTCTCTTTGGGCTCTATCTCCACCTATCATTTACTCCTCACTCCCTCCTCCACACTATCTTCTGCATATAAACCAACATTTTCCTATGTACCATCAGTTCTGAGGAAGTGTCACTGGAACCGAAATGTAAACCCAAAATGATTTTTCTCTGAGCTTTTCCAACAATTTCTGCTTTCTGTTCATCTGTACATCAGTGAAATGTTGCATTTCAAATCATTATGTAAGTTCTCCTTACAAAGATGTACTCCAACAACTAAGACCAGTCCAGAAATTGAGATCTATCCAGCATTTGATTACACTCAATCTTCCAAGGATCAGAATTAATAACTAACAGTAGTCTCCACGGATTTTTTTTTTAAACTCAGAGTGTGCTAAAGCTTGTTGTGAAGTTATGATAGTGTGTAGCTTTGGAACTGAGCCAAAATAGACTAACAAAAGGAGATACTGTCTCTTCAAAAGTTCAGAAACAAATCTCAATGCACAAAATCACTCCGTGTCAATCAACAGGTGTGCAAACATGGATTAAAAATGCTCAGCTCCTTAAACCTCGGAAAAAATCCATTACTTTGGAATGAATTCTTGCAAAACTCAAAGTCATGTTTATTTTCAAAACAAACATCCAGCCAGATTGTGCCTGCTCAAAACATAAAGTGATGCCAAAAACTACAATCTTAAAATTGCTTCTCTGTCTTCCTTTCAGTTGATGCATGGGTATTTTCATAGAAAGCTGAGGTTTAATACAAATGTATATCAGGCTGGCTCTACTACTGTTAGTGAAGCCACACTACTTTCTGTGTTACTTTCCAAACATTTGTTTGACTTAACTAAGTTGCCAAAATAAATTGCAAGTCTGGTCCTTGACTGTTGAGAATTTCATAGCCAATCCTGTTTCAGGTTATTTGCTCAGGCTCAATGCCAAGAAATGGGAAAACATTGTTTGAGGTTTAGTGCTATACCCTGCAATAATGAAAGTGGCATGAGCTCATTCATAACTAATCGTACATCTGATAGACATGGCAAACTCCTTTTTCAGCTGGGTAAATTTCTAGGGACATGCTGTTAAGAAATTAATAGTTGGAGTATTCCCATGACTAATACATTTGGGTTCTTTTTGCAAAAAAAAGACACAAAATCAAAACTTTTCATCTTGTATTCATCAGGACTAACACACAAGAAACCAAACTTGGAAAGCAGACACAAATTTATACAGCGTGAGAAGACTGTGCAGATGGGTTGGATCATGATTGAAATGGAGATGCCGCGGGAACAATTATCTATCAACAAGTTAATGAGCTGATAAGGTTATCCCAAGCAGATAGACTCTGATTGATCCTATTGTTGTCATGGGAAATTGACAGTTGCCATGACTCTTTTGTCAATGAAAAATGTGCAATGTATGGAAAAATTCCTTTTGCCTACATAGTAAAGAGTCCTGTGTGTTAACTTGTGTAGTTTTTAGCATATGCAAAAACATCATATTGTGAGCCCAATAGATAATCTTTAATTCTAAGCACAGTCAGGATTATTTAATAAATACTATCCATTACAAAACCCGTATCTAATGTTGGACATAGTGTTTTGAGGTTTGCAAGCACTGCATGAATGAGCACAATCAGCACACATGCTTACTGTGAATAATTAGAGTGTTCTAGATATGGTCTACTAGTTATTGAGATGTTTGGCTTATATAACTGGCATCACAAAGGAACTGAAATACATATCACATTACTGGTTTGTATGGTAAGCAAAACATCTTTCTGGCTCGATGGCAACACTCTGCTAGTGGAGAAAAAACACTTGTGTTAAATGCAATGTCGACGTTTAAGACAACTAATTTCACCAGTTGTTGAAATATTTGAGATACTTTCCTCTTTCAGGATAATCTGAGGTATACCGGGTGCCATGCAGAGCCAAAAATAATGGCCAGAGGCCCTTTCATGAGTTTGTGTGATATACAGCAAGTGATGATTTAATTAGAATAGCCATTATTACACAGGTAGCGACTACTCTGCAGCAGAGTTTTGATATACACTATTTCAGCATCTACGTAAAAGGATGAGCAGATGGCTAGGGCCCTAATTACAAGGGTTGCCAATAAGGTTGAGCTTGTAGCATGTAGGCGTATAGGAATCCCAGCACCTATATTGACCAGTGAATGTGAAGCATGTGGTAAGTCATGGTTGAGACGCATGGGCAGATCTCTCAACTAACACAATGAGGAGAGGGCAGTCATTTGATTGATCCGATTCAGTGGTAAATTTGAGCGCAGGATGAAATTTGTTTGGCTGTGTTAAATCTTTCTTAATGCAGCTATATACTCAATTATTGCAAACATGTCATCTATGTGTCCAGTGTATGCAAGGGGTAGGGGCTTAGTGATCAGTCCATTGAAGACATACTTCTCATGGTAACCATTGAAGATGTTAGCAGGAACAAGGCTTGGAAGTGATCCCACAGCCATGGCATATTTTTCTCACGCACAGTGAAACTGAACTCAACTGTTTGAGTTGCAAAGCTCATGAAAATCAATACAGACGCTGGTGCAAGTCTAGATTATTGTGTTATCATGACATATTCCAAATTTCAGTGATTTTCTTAAGTGATACATTTGTGAATAATCTGCCAATGTCAAAAGAATACATGATACAGAATAGTTCCGGATATGTAGATCATGTATGGTTTTGGCAAAAGCAAAGAAATCTTAACAACTGTGATCCAGGTATGTTAGCTATATGTTCCAATGATGGACAAACTGCACTTCAAGCAACACTTCCTTTTTCCTGCTCACAGGAGGCAGTATGTCAATTGTGATCAACCTGAGAGCGCTTGCAAACCACATAATGCTAAATTCAATTTTAGAAGTGATTCTTCTGTGGGGCAACATTTACTAAACGATTCTGACTGCTTGGAATGAGCTGCCAGAGGAAGTGGTGGATGCTGGTACAATTACAACATTTAAAAGGCATCTGAATGGGTATATGAATAGGAAGGGTTTAGAGGGATATGGGCCAAATGCCAGCAAATGGGACTAGATTAATTTAGGATAACTGGTCGTGTGGACGAGTTGGAACGAAGAGTCTGTTTCCGTGCCGTACAGCTCTATGACTCTGTGCTAAGAATTACACCAGAAAACAAATTCATGTTGTCAGTCGGGCTCCACGTAACGTACTTCCATGTACTAAAGGCTACATTTATTTTCAAACAGGACCCTGTTCGACACAGAGAAAATTAATTTGTCCAATTTGTTAACTTTCAGTTTTCATCTCCATGTTAACCATGATCAATCAATGCTATATAGATCAATGTTTCCAAGTTTGGTTTCTTGTGAGTTAGTCCTGATGTGTGCAAGATGAACCATTTCAACTTTAAGATTCTTTTCAGCAATGTTTAAGTATATTACCAGTCAATGTAAGGTTATTTTTGACATAAACCTGGTCATACCCAGCCTAGTGTCATTCTCTGCTATGCATTGATTTAGCCAGAGTGTAGAGAAGTAACCAATTTCATACAATTACTTCATTGTCAAGATCCAGCCCACACTCAGGAGCATTATTATTCATCCAGACTCATAACTGCACAGTAAATGTTGAAGAGTTTGTCTCAAAATATTGGATCACTCTCCACTGCCCCAGACGGAAGCTACACCTTCAGTGAGGCGTACTATGATATAACAGGATTTCATAAAGTGAGCCATTTCCAGATAAAGTCAAAGAATGCTTTAAATTCAGTTTATAATTAAGTATTTACTTCAGCTGCTATTGCAGATTCTTTTGAGTGAATGACATTCTGATGGTTAGGGGTACAGATTCACATGGGTTAGGATAAAGATATAGGATATAATCCTATAGGAGTCTGAGTGATAATAACTCTGGCAAGATGTGTGACAAAGTTAGACAATAAGGCTCATCTCAACATTGGGAACATCTCACTCCATCTTTCACGCATTTCACAAGCAGTGTGGTGAGGATCTCACTCGGCATTAGTGAGATGCCAGTTGCCAGGGATTAGCATTTAGTTAATATCTTGTTAACACCACAACTCATTAATGTTCAGCTTACCCAACTTGCCAAACAAGCTCAAAATTGGGAAACTCGACAAGAAGATTAGAGCATGTACCTAGTGGACTCAGCTCAGCGCACATTCTGTTCGATCTCTAGGTTGCCGAAGACCAAATCGCAGCTCAGGGCTGCATCAATAGGCATAAGCCACATGCACGCCCTCTCCATGGTCATCTGGTGTCAGGCATCTACCAGCACATCCTGGGATTTCTCCAACTCACTGACAGTGCAATCTTCAAGCACAGATTTGCAATGCAAACCTGCAACTAGCATTGAAAGACCACAGCAATAACACTTTGTGCTCAGGTGATCCCACACAAACTGGACCATCTCACAGATACTCTCTTGCTGTCTTAGCACTCGCTCACTATCTGCACGCTCACAGTATCCCTGTAAATTAGTACAATGACAAAAACAAGCAGTTTGCTTTCTGCTGAACAGTCCTCAGTCCAGAGTGCAAGTATCTTGATATGATAGAGTGATATGTCAATCTCACCCCAACACCATGCACCAGCAGCTGACACGTTAAACACACTACATGTGCAGCAAACAGTCAACCAGGTCTCAAAGTTTTGAGTGGGTCACCTTCTTGAAATCCATGATAGCACCTATCAGTCAGTGAGTTTCTAACACAGTAAGTCAAGGACGTCCTCTCAAATCAGTCCAAGAAGTTGGCTACAATCCAGCATACAACCGTGGTGTATATAGGCAGTGGGGGTGGGGGATGGGAGGTGTCAGTAACTCTGCAGTTCTGGGAGTAGGTCTTGGTGAGTCCTTTGGTTCTATAGTGGCAAGCCCATGGTAGGGCAATTGCAGTCAGGGGGATCTATGTGCACCATCCAGTGGTCTGGGCATTTCTTGTCTGGAGCTGTTTGGTTAAAGTGATCAGTCCTTTGAATCAGTCAACAGAAAATGTGAGGAAAGGGAGATTGGGTCAATTATGCCTTGACCCGAAGGGTCTAGGCCCGAAACGTCAAGTTTTCCTGCTCCTATGATGCTGCTTGACCTGCTGTGTTCATCCAGCCCCACGCTTGTTATCGTTGGTGCATGTTGATGGATTGCTTGGACACTTGGGGAAGCATGAAGACTGTTGAGTTATTGAGATGAACTATTAGGAAAGGGAATGCCATTGCAGTGAGGTGCTCACAAGAGTGTGTGAACCCACACAGTCAATGTCTATGATTTTGTATGCTGAGGTGTCAATATTTAAGCTGGTGGGTTGGAAGAGTCAGTCTTCTTCTAAGGCCTCCATACTCTAGTCCTTAGAGATTGAGGTTGTTGAACTTGGTGGAGCTAACATTTCTCTGCGGAGGTCGAGGGTAAGCTGACAGAGTCTGCAAGACAAAAGAGAGATTACCAGTATGGACCAAAAACAGAAGTTGCTGGAGAAACTCAACAGGTCTGACAGCATCCATTCGAGACAGGTGACCCTGGATGCTTCTCTTGGCTATCCTCTCCAGTATTGAGAAAAAGGGCTGAGTGAGTGAGATTAATGTGGGTGTATGGCTTTGCTGTTGGTCCATGTGGGCATTAGGCGAGGACTGCGGAAGTAGTATAGAGGACATGTAAGGTTAGTGATGTGTGGGTTGGTGTGGGAAAGAACAATTGAAGGAAGGTGCTGCACAGAATAGTGAGCGTGGCAGAGAATGTGCTTTGTTGGGAGGTGAATTCTGTTGCAGAGATAGAGTAAATGTGAGATATAATGGAGAGGTGATGACCTAGTGATATTGTGTCCAAACTATTAATCCAGAAAATCAGCTAATGTTCTGAGGGCACGGGTTCAAATCCTGCCACAGCAAATGGTGGAATTTGAATTCAATATCTGAAATTAATAATCTAATGATGACCATAAAACTATTGTCAATTGTTGAAAAAACCCACCTGGTTCACTCATGTTCTTCTGGGAAGAAAATCTGTCATCTTCATCTGGTCTGGCCTCCATGTGACTCCATATCCACAGCAAGTGATTGACTCTCACTTACCCTCTAAAATGGCCTAGCAAGCCATTCAGCTGTACCAATTGCAACAAAGTCTCAAACAAATGAAACTGGATGGATCGCCTGCCATCGACCCAGGCTCCAGAAAAGACAAAGGCAGAAACAGCCCTGCCGAACCTGCAGGGTCCTCCTTTCTAACATCTCAGGGCTAGTGCCAAAATTGGGAGAGATGTCTCACAGACTAGTCAAGCAACAGCCTGACATAGCCATTCTCATGGAATCATACCTTTAAGACAATGTCTCAGACACCACCATCACCATCCCTGGATATGTCCTGTCTCACCGGCAGGACAGACCCAGTGGAGGTGGCGACATAATGGTATACAGTCAGGAAGGTGTTGCACTCAGGGTCCTCAACATTGACTCCGGACCCCATGAAGTCTCATGGATTCACATTAAACATGGGCATGAAAACTTCCTGCTGATTACCATGTAGCGTCCTCCCTCGGCTGATGAATCAGTACTCCACGTTGAACAACACTTAGAGACAGCACTGACAGTGGCAAGGGTGCAAAATATACTTTGGGTGGGGGATTTTAATGTTCACCATCAAGGGTGGTTTGGCAGCAGCTCAACTGATCTAGATGGTCGGGTCCTAAAAGACATAGCTGCTCGACTGGGTCTGAGGCAGGTGATGAGGAAACCAACAAGACAGAAGAGCATATTTGACCTCATCCGTGCCAATTTGATAGCTGCAAATGAATCTGTCCATGACTGTATTGGTATGACTAACCACCATACAGTCCTTGTGGAGATGAAGTCCCACCTTCACATTGAGAATAACCTCCGTCGAGTTGTGTCGCACTATCACCATGCTAAATGGGACAGACTTTGACTAGATCTAGCAATTCAAGACTGGGCATCATGATGCACTGTGGGAATCTGCAACCATATGGCCTGGCATTTCCCTACTCAACCATTATCATCAAACCAGGAGATCAACACTGGTTCAATGGAGACTGCAGAAGGCCATGCCAAGAGCAACACCCAGGCATACCTAACAATGAGGTGTCAATCTTATGAAGCTATCAAACAGGACTACTTGCATGCCAAACAGAATAAGCAGTAAGTGATAAACAGAGGTTAGCAATCCCACAACCAATGGATTAGACCTTAGTTCTGCAGTTCAGTCACATCTGGGCATGAATGGCAGTGGACATTTAAACAACTCATTGGAGGAGGAGGCTCCACAAATATCTCCATAGTCAATGATGGAAGAAACCAACACATCAGTGTAAGAGATAAGTTTGAATCATTTGCAGCAATCTTCAGCCAGAAGTGCCAAGTGGATGATGCATCTTGGCCTCCTCCGGTGGTCCCCAGCATTACAGATACCAGCCTTCAACCAACTCAATTCACTCTACATGATATCAAGAAACGGTTGGAGACATTGGATACTGTAAAGGCTATGGGCCCTGACTACATTCCGGCAATAGTACTGAAGACTTGCTCCAGAAATTGCTGATTCCCTAGCTAAGCTGTTCTAGTACAGTTACGACATTGAAATTTATCTGACAATGTGAAAATTTGCCCAAGTATCTCCTGCACATTAAAAGCAGGACAAATCCAAGCCAATTACCGCCCCATCAGTCTATTTTCGATCATCAGTAAAGTGATGGAAGGTGTCATCAACAGTGCTATCAAGCAGCAATTGCTCAGCAATAACCTGCTCAGTGTTGCACAGTTTGGGTTTCGCCAGGGCAACTCAGCTTCTGACTTCATTATAAAGATGGACAAAAGAGCTGAATTACAGAGGTGAAGTGAGAATGATAGCCCTTGACATTGAGGCCACATTCAAATGGTTCTGGCCTCAAGGACCCCAGGCAAAACTAGAATCAATGGAAATCAAGAAGCAAACTCTCATCTGGTTGGAGTCATACCTGGCATATCGGAAGATGGTTATGACTGTAGGAAGTCAGACATGATTTCCTCCAGGTATGGTCCCAGGCTTCATCAATGATCTTCCTCCATCATAAGTTCAGAAGTGAGGATGTTTGTTGATGATTGCATAATGTTCAGCACTATTTGCAATTCCTCAGATACTGAAGCAGTCTGTATTCAAATGCAACAAGGCCTGGACAATGTACAGGCTTGGGCTAACAAATGGCAAGTAACATTCGTGTCACACAATGCCAGGCAAAGACCATCTCCTATAAGAGACATGCTAACCAATGCCCCTTGACATTTGTTGGTGTTACCATCACCAAATTCCCTGGTACCAAATTCCCCAGGGGTTACCATTGACCAAAAACTCAACTAGACTTACCACTTAAATACAGATATCTCCAAGATGAGGTCAGAGGCTAGGAATATTGTGGGAAGTAACTCACATCTTGACTTCCCAAAACCTGTCCACCATCTAGAAGGCACATGGTAGGAGTGTGATGGAATTCCCAAACCCCACTCCCCACCATCCCCGACTCCCTCACCTCCCCCGCACCCACCCCCCCCCCCCCCCC